>JACXGK010012798.1:0-13814 GCA_016801125.1 Novumbra hubbsi | reverse complement strand
TGGTCTGTCTGGTTGGAGTGATGGTCTGTCTGGTTGAAGTGATGGTCTCTCTGGATTGGGGTGATAGTCTGTCTGGTTGGAGTGATGGTCTGTCTGATTGGAGTGATGGTCTGGCTGGTTGGAGTGATGGTCTGTCTGGTTGGAGTGGTGGTCTGTCTGATTGGAGTGATGGTCTGGCTGGTTGGAGTGGTGGTCTGTCTGGTTGGAGTGGTGGTCTGTCTGGTTGGAGTGATGGTCTGTCTGGTTGAAGTGATGGTCTCTCTGGATTGGGGTGATGGTCGTTCTGGTTGGAGTGCTGGTCTGTCTGGTTGAAGTGATGGTCTATCTGGTTGGAGTGATTGCCTGGTTGGAGTGATGGTCTGTCTGATTGAAGTAATGTCACGTCGCCTCCTGGTGGCGGGCCTTCCTCCTGTTGCGTGGCTCCCTAGCGTTCAACATCGCCGGCCTTCTAGTGGCCATCGTGTATGTTTGTCCTGTTTCCCATGTCCTGTGAAGGCACCCTTCCTTGATCCCTTACACCTGCACTCAATTAGTTGGGTACTTAAGCCCCTGTGCCCCTTGTCTCCGTGTGTGTTATCGTCGCTGTGTTTCGTGTGGCCAGTACGTTTGTACTGTGCAGTAATATCAAAAGGGAAACATTTGTCGTTTTTTCGTTTTTTCCATGCCTGCGAGCACGTTGCTCATTCTACCTCCTGTGTGAGGCTTTTGTTTATTCTTCGTGAGCTCTAAACCTGCAGTTTGGTCCCATTCTTCCATTAACTCCGACGTTACAAGTAATGGTCTCTCTTGTTGGAGTGATGGTCTATCTGGTTGAAGTGCTGACCCATTTGATGTGGTTTTAAACATTGGTTCAATTTGAAATGGAGATACCCAACCAGCAAAAGGCATTTACATTCATTATGAACGCTTCTTCATACATTCAACATCAAAGCATACTTTTCACACTTTAAATCATTAGTTGTAAATTACTTACTTGAATGTTCGCAACCTAGTTACATGTAATGTTTTTTTTTTATCTTTAAATGTTCGCAAACCATTACTGTGCATGATATAGGCAAAAATAATTAATGATATAGGCAAACACATTTCACCTTTAGCCCATTGTGGGGATGGAAAAGGGATGTAAGACATAATTTAGACATTTTGCAACCTGCCATTTTGATATCAATGTTATTTATGTTTTACACTACACAAACATGTGAAAAGTAAGAGGACAAAAGCCTTGTTAATATTCTTTAAGGATTATATCTGAAACATTTCTTCCAGGGCCATAGGAGAAACCACTGTTCTCACAACACTCAGCAAGAGGGCAGGAGAATCATGTTTAAACCAACGTAAATGCTTGAACTGAAGGGATTGTTAACCTTTCCATCCACATTTTTAAACTGCAGTATGAAATATGTTTTATACCACACTATGAACATTTTCAAAGCAACACTATGAACATTTTTAAACCACACTATAAAAATGTTTATACCACGATAAGAACATTTTTATACCACACTATGAACATTTTTATACTACACTATGAACATTTTTATACCACACTATGAACATTTTTAAACCACACATCTCCCAATAGCCAGTAAATGGAACAAATAAACAGTAACATTTTAATAATTTTGGTCTTTAGTGATGTATAATGGCGTAGAATTGCACGAAACATCTTCCAGGACAATATATAACAAAATTACATATGTGTGCAACTCATGCAAGCTATGCTCCAAAGTTGTCCCAGCAAGAAACTGCTAACCAAGAACATGGATCTGTGTTTACCCTCTGACTAGAGCGCTGGTTCTTTGGATGTCTTCTCTTTACTACAGGACCTTCCCTGATTCAATGGCAGCTCTTTCATGATGTATGAAAGTATTAATGTTGACTTAAACTTTCTCTACTGTAACTAGTGTCAACATGAAGGCCAGTGGTAGAAGCAGTTTGTAGGGTTTATCTTCCTCTATTGTAACTAGTGTCAACATGAAGGCCAGTGGTAGAAGCAGTGTGTAGGGTTTATCTTCCTCTCCTGTGACTAGTGTCCACATGAAGGCCAGTGGTAGAAGCAGTGTGCAGGGTTTTACTTCCTCTATTGTAACTAGTGTCAACATGAAGGCCAGTGGTAGAAGCAGTGTGTAGGGTTTAACTTCCTTACCTCCCACTAATGTCACTGTAAAGGCCAGTGGTAGAAGCAGTGCGTAGGATTTAACTTCCTCTCCTGTGACTAGTGTCAACATGAAGGCCAGTAGTAGAAGCAGTGTGTAGGGTTTTACTTCCTCTCCTGTGACTAGTGTCCACATGAAGGCCAGTGGTAGAAGCAGTGTGCAGGGTTTTACTTCCTCTATTGTAACTAGTGTCAACATGAAGGCCAGTGGTAGAAGCACTGTGTAGGGTTTAACTTCCTTACCTCCCACTAATGTCACTGTAAAGGCCAGTGGTAGAAGCAGTGCGTAGGATTTAACTTCCTCTCCTGTGACTAGTGTCAACATGAAGGCCAGCAGTAGAAGCAGTGTGTAGGGTTTTACTTCCTCTCCTGTGACTAGTGTCAACATAAAGGCCAGAGGGAGATGCAGTGTGTACTTCAGCCAAAGTGAGCAGTGGCTTTCAGAATGAAGAGAAAAGTGCAGCTCACCCTACAGAGTTGGTCAAATCTATTTTTACCCTTTTATTTCCTCTACTTTCTTCTTTCTCTGGCTACAGCTCCATCCACCCACTTACCTGTCTCACTCTCTCCATCTAATAACAGCACACTCACAAAACTTTCCTCTTCATCTCTTTTTCAGTTGGACTATAGTTGTCTTAGCAACGTAACTCATTTCCTTGGCGACTAGCATTGTAGCCAATTGCCAGTGTCTGACATGTCACAGCAGGGTCCCCATGTGTCTGTGTTGTCTTGTACAGCTCAGTTTTTAAAAGGCATGACGCTTGAAATGCCGGAATGCTGGGTTTGATTCCGTGGGGGTTACCCATACATCCAGAACACAGACATTTGCAGTGTTCTTAATATAAAAGTATGTATTAATATTGAATGCTGTATAATATACCATGGTATACTACGCTGGGAACTTGTATTAATTGAGTGCTGACTGTATGATTGATGGCGTAGTGTTCCTCCATGGTAAGTCTGTTTGCGTGGAATCTGAGCATGCCTGTTGGAGTGTGTGCCTTGGGTTTCTTGAAGGACTGAAGGCTGTGCCCTCTGCTCAGATGTTGTTATTAAAAAGCAGTCTCGGAAAATTGGGGTAGGACTTGCATTTTGATTGGATGTAGCGGCCTTGCGGATTCCTTCACCCATTTCCTCAGTGCTTTACAACAGTCAGTAAGATGCCAGAGCGAGCCAGCGGAGTGTAAACATGACTCACGATGAAACGGTAGCATCACCAAACGTTGCCCCTCAAAGTCGCTACTTCTGGAGAAACATAGAGCATAGAGAATGGGGCAGAGCTAACTTGACATCCCATAAGTGGGACCTGCCCTCTTCGTACTTGTCCCCATCCCCATTTATGATATCATCAGTATGTGATCTGATACAATTCCCACTGATAGCCAGCAACTCCATTGATTCAGTTGTTTTAGTGGTGCTCACTTTGCTGTAGTAAGAATGGGGCGCCTGTGTCTGGATAGACAATAACAACTGAGACTGGGAGTTGTTTTGTGTTTCTGGACCTGGTTCATGCGACTTCACCTGAAGCAAAGTTTACATTTGTTGCAGAAAGGAAATGAACTGTAGGTTATGAGGTTCGGTTTCAGACATCCAATTTGGCCTGCAATTCAAAGAGCCCAGATGATTGAGACAAGCCAGTGTGGGAGCAGGAGCAGCCGTAATCATTATTTTGACACCTACAATTATAAGAGTGTATACAAGAGTGCTTGCAGAAATTACAAAACCGTGAGAGGTACATATATGTGGCCACTTAAGTCACCATGCCAACAGGAACAACCTAATCCCTGTTAAACCAGAAGGTCTTGCGTAAATTGCAAGATGCTTGATTAAGTTTTGCATCCAGATGGGCCAAATTATCCCCCCTCTTCAAAAATTCCCCCAACATTGTCAAGAGCAACAGAAGTAATGGTGCTCATTAACTTACACATACTGTCGTGTCCCGACGAGGCACAATTTATGTTTACTTAGTCTGTTAATGGAAGAGCTATGCGTTGGTATATTCAGGCAATCTAACTAGCTGGGTTGAATGAATCATGTGTGTGTTCTGTCCAATATGAACCCAGCCAAGGGGTTTGAAATAACACTAACAATAATAAAAAAAAAAAAAAATTGGCAAAGTACAACATGACATCAGGGGTAAGGGTGGAGGTAATGGTTAATGCTTAGCGCATTCAGAAAACAACCCTTACCCGTCTACTTTTGCGGGAACAAATTTGCAGTTTGCACTTGAAGGTGAAGGCGGAGGATGTGCTTCAATATTTGGGAAGGAAATGATTGACCATGTGATGTGTTATAGTGTCTATTAAGGGTTCTGCTCCAGCTGTGTGTCTTTACCTCATGGAAGTTGTTATTTTTTGGTCCCTTCTTTGCCTGAATACTCCTGTTCATAATGTATATTCACTTTACACGTCATGAACATGTCATAATGGAATTACAGCTGATATAACCTGTTATAAATCATCATAACACCATCCAATATACACTTTATGATACTGTCGTAAGGCATTATCACTGTCTGTATCAGTCTCAAAGATAGTGTCTTGTTTTGCTCAGAAAATTTGTTCCTGTGGTTCATCCAAGGCTTCTGTTCCGCTTGAAT
This sequence comes from Novumbra hubbsi, assembly GCA_016801125.1. NCBI lineage: Eukaryota > Metazoa > Chordata > Actinopteri > Esociformes > Umbridae > Novumbra > Novumbra hubbsi. The sequence goes on along the minus strand of JACXGK010012798.1, from coordinate 9,060 downwards.
TCTACACAGGAACAACGACAATGGAAATATAACAAGTTACTGGATTGACATAGCTACTACACTGTACAAAAATGTAAAGTATATATGTGAAGTGTTGGTTACATGTTTCAATAGCTGAAATAAAAATCCCTGAATCTTTCCATGCACCCATCTGTACTCCCGTTCAACGGTGATAGATCACTAATTCATTGACTTTTTTAACTGTAACTCAGTAAAATCTAAACACCTTTTACATTATGTTAATTCTTTTGTTCAGCTAATTTAAGAGTAAGGCATTTGAATGGTTTGCCTTGGGCAGTAGGATTGGTGAGTTATGACATGACATCAATGAGTGTAATATATTAACATGCCATTTTACAATATGCATACTGACAATATGTGTTACGACAATTCTACGACAGGTTTTGCCAAGTTATATCACGTTACATTATTTGTTATGACATGGTTATGACAGCATATAGTGTACAATACAGTATATTCTTTAATATTAAGTTGTTTCTTTCCCTATACCCTGGATTCTGCTCCTTGCATCTTACTTGATGGGAGGATACAGCTCTGTTCTTTAAAAAGGTTCATTTAAGGTTATATACGTATAGCATGACAAGGAATGTAACCCACAAACTCTACAATCCAAATATAATTGTTATTCCTATTCCACAGACAATATTAAGAGCACCCACATGTATACACTATTTGAAAAGGATTTCCAAATCAGCCAGTAAATTGTATAGATGTAAAAATCTCTTCATCTATCATGTCATGATCCAGTAGATGTTTTGTTCAAATCTACAAAATCAGACTAACATCAGAAATTCCATGACACAAAGCAGTGTGTGTGTTTCATACAATCTTCCTGCGGGAAGATTTATTCTGAATGTTGCTATAGCAATATAACTCACATAGCCTGTCCTAAAAGTAAGTTCAACATTTAAACATTTTAACTCTGAAATTCACTGTGCACTACAATTGCCTATGCAACAAATTATACATCAAATTCAGATATTGACTTTGATGTTATTGTATATACTTTCTAGCTACCTAGCCACTGAGCGAAAAATTAACAAAGACTGAATTGCATTCTGGGCTTTGTACTTTTGTACGAATGTTGAAAGTGCTCAAATGAAATTCTTATTCAACAGAACAGAGTGAGAGCTCCCACTATCATGTTTCTCAGTACCTTTACAATCAATAGGGCTGATCATCTGAAATGAAGTTGCAACATACAGATCAGATGGGAATCAGATAAATCTAACTTTGGCCGTTAGTAGCCCATATCAATATTTTCAAACGGCTTGTCAATAAGGCACTGAAAAATGCGGGGTCAACTGTGTGCAAATATCTAAACACACTGGCACCTTGCTTGTGCTAATTAGAGATGTATCGGCGTGTTTACGGGGAGCATATGTTCTCCTTTATTGAGTAGCTTGTACTTGCGGCATCTGTAAGATCAATATCACAATGGTGACATGCTGCCTTGTTCTCCCATGGTAAAGTAACTGGACCTTGGGATCCATGCCTGTTTCAGAGCTTTCCATTCGCTCCTTGTTGAAAAGATCTGAAGGTCGACCCCGCGGTTGACACATCATGGGCGTGTCTCTGTAAAATGTGGCTTCTGTGTGTGGTTCCAATGTGTGATTAGTGGTAAGTCAATAGCTGTAAAAACAATCAGTTAAATGTTGGGAAACCGACCGACAATATTTTATCATTGCTTGTAATGGGGAAAGACGTAAAGAGGTTGTCAATAAATTGTTATACTGTACTATGCTAAAGTCTTATGCTTCTGTAAGTCTAACTTAGGCCATTTATTTGGGTAGTAAATGTCCTTGTATTAAAAAAAAAAAGCAATATTCATGTAGTTAAAACAACTGCAAATTAACATGTTTATGGAATACCTACATTCACGTACAGAGGCCCATAATCAGCCACAATCAGTTCTGTGTTCCAATGGCAAGTTGTGTTTGCTAAAAGGCTATGTGATCAATAGAAATCCCTTTTGCAATAATGTTAGCATAGCTGAAAACTGGCCTTATTTAGATTAGTTCAGTATCTGGAGCATCAGGAAAAGTGGCTTTGATTATAGGCTAAAAAAGGCCAAAAACAAACAACGGTATTCTGTAACTCATCAGTCTATTCTTGTTCTAAAAAATATATACTGGCAGCTTCATTAAATAGTTCCCGTAAAACACCAGGTCTGCTTCGTGCTGAGGTATTGCCAGCTAAATGTCGTATTGTGAATTTAGATGTAACAGAATGATTTTAGATAATGAAAAGTCTATAATCTAACTTCCACAGCCAGTAGCGTTTATTTGTCTAAATTTTGCCATTCAAAGCCTTTCTCCTGCTGAGTCATGACACAGATACTGCAAGAACAATATTCAAGAAATAGTGACACCTCATAGTGAACACTCAACAAACCCCAGAAAATCATTTTATTGTTATCTTCTACCTGTCTCAGTGGGTGAAATGTCAGAATTCATTGGCGCAGAGATGCTTAAGAACTCTTGAAAAGATAACCCGATAACACTAAAACAGGACCAGGGGGTCGTGATGGCTGTGACACATTGCTCCTTCAAGCAGTTATAGCGGAACAGTTGTCCTTGGATTGGGGAGTGTACTCCCAAAACATATAGCATGTCTGTATCAGATGAATGGTAGCCGTTTCTCAGAAATGAAGGATGTTAGGCTTGAGCTCTGCTCTGTTCAGACCCGTGAGCTACCGGCACTGTTAACATAGTGTCTCCATAGAAGTCTCTGCCAAAAACACTGAACAATATCACTGTCAGCCGACCCAGATCAGTTTTACCATATGTGGGTGCAGGTAAGTTGGGTAGAGAAAGAACAATGAACCGCATTAGATTCATGAAGACTGACGGTCAATCAAATGATCCGCTGATTGCAACCTCTCTGCCTACAATAAGCACTCATTGTACCGTCAATGTGGAAAAGATCACACAAACCGTGGGAAACAAACACATGACAGAAAAACCCACACAGAACTCAAGCACAAGTTAACAACTTTACTGGTCAGTGGCAAATACACAACACTTCAGCGTACACTGCGTTTTCACCAGTCAGGCTTTGCACAAGTCGGCTGCATATCACCACATTATACACTTGATGCACCACGGCTGCTTGGGGAGCCGCACGTACAGCAGGGGAACTGTAAATGTGGCATTTGCAAAACGATTTTCTTTTTTACAACCCTTAATGATGTTCTTTAGGCTTCTGAATGCAGCATGTTGAAAAAAAGTGTGTGTGGGATTAAGCAATAGAGGGATGGCAAAGAAAACTGATTTATTGTGGATGGCATTGGTTTGCTCACGCTAGATATCTGCTTTTATTAGTGCTGTTTGTATCAGCAAATGCAGTAAATGGGACCCGAATGGGAAGAGTGTTAGGTAGAGTGTATATAATGAGGCACTTTATGTGTTGGTTAGTGTGTTTCGTCTTCTTTTCCGCTTGGTAACGCTCAATGAGTATATGGCTTGTGATGACTCTTGTGTAACTGTCTAAAAAAGACGGGTTTTGTGCGCACCAACAGTTACTTCATCATGACTTGGTTTGTAATCTACAGGAGCTGTTTTCCTTGATGGGAACTAAACCTTTAAAGACAACATCCAGTATTTTTCCATTCAGTGCTTACTTCCAAATAAACACAGAATACAATTCAAACATTAACTACATATTCAATCATATTAATAGTGAAGATGTGTCTTTGAAACATCAGATCCTCAACATACAACAGCCTTCATCCTTGCAAACCTTTGTTTTGAACAATCTATGCTTCTTTCTGTCTATTGTTAAATCCCATGTCAGTTCAAAGTCAATGCCTCTATTCAGTGGTTTCTCTGTCATAGCTGCCAGACTACATTTTAAGTATAACGACAATAGTCGTTCATAGAGAGATGATCAGTGTAGAGGGAATCTGTGGTTGAAAATGGTGACCTCTGCTTGACCTCTTGTCGTTTCAAAGGCCTTACTACAGTATATGAATTACAGCAGATGTGTCCAAAAACATAGTAATTGTAATGCAAGAACCACTCACTGTTTTCCAGTCTTTTGTTACTGTTGAGCAAATTGATCTATGACAAGAATTGTTTGCTTGTATAAGTATGCGCTCTTGCTTTAATCAGTGAAAGGATGTGTAATATAGATGCCCATAGTTTTGTAACTAGTTAAGGGTTTAGTTATTAATGGGCAACACAGAACCTAAATCATCAAAAAAAAAATCTGATCGGTCCAACTAGGAGCTTTACATGCTTGTTGTTGCCATCGCATACAAATAATATGGGGCCGAATTCTACAATTACAATAACATTTATTAAGCTTATTAATCTACAATGTCCACATACTTTTCAGACAAATTTATGTAGAATCAATTTGCTCAATAGAACATGGAAATAATACAAATGTTTTCTTTTATTTGTATAATTATGTTTACTAAGATGATGATCGGTAAAATATTTTGTTCAAATTTCTGCAGAAATACCGAAAATGTTCTCTCACTCCTGCAGAAGAATGACCGTGATGACGCCAAATTCATATATACAGAAATGATTCTGCAGTGGAAATGTAATTATACAATCATGACAATATATGTAATTTAAGTGAATAAAGGCACAAACATTATATACTTACAATGATCATGAGGTACATTTTCAAAACACAGATGGAAGTAATACAAATATTTTCAGAAACAAATATAATATGGGTCGTTACATAAAGCGTGCCTTTCACATTAATTTAATATTGTTAGCAGAAATTAAATGCATGGTAAATTAAAGGCTCTCTGGGCTATTTTTAACGTGTTGGTCAATTCTAAAATGTCTTCCACTAATTTATATTTGTTAATCCAATTGATCAAATATACAGAAATATTTGTGAAAACATGAATCAGGCTCCCTGTGCAAACACAGCAAACTTTTTAACCCCATAAGGTTTTACTTTTGTGTCATTGGCAAAGTAATTTGTGAAGATTTTGTGATCAGTGATTCATTCAAATGTGTCACACTTTAAGGTAAACTTTTCCCCAAAAAAATTTTGCTTTGATTTTGACAAACCATGAAAAAGGGTATAAAAGCAGAGCAACTGGTTTTGCTCTTTTTAGAAATGTTATTTTTTTGGGGTTGGATAACTGAGTCAAGCATAACACATCAACCCTGTTACCCATAGAAAACACTTTAATTCTCCTTGGCACAGGGGGATTTTGGTCCCCACTCTATTACTTTATTTGGCACTTTTCAGACACTTACTATGGGTTTGTTCATTGTTCATTGAGATGGGAATAATTGCTTCCCATGAAGTTAAGTCTGTTGTCCTCATGGCAGAATGTTAACATTTGGTCAAATCACGTCGATCTTGTTTACCTAGTAATTGTTTTACTTCTCAAAAGGCCCTAAATTCGTGTAACAACCCATATATTATATACAATCTTTAACAGACAGGAGTAAGTCATTGTAACACAAATTCCACTGGTTTAACAGAGAGTTCAAATGGTCTCAGTCCATTGATCAGGAATGTATCAATACTTGAGGAAATGTAGTATCTTCTTGTCTTGCAAGGTGCTTCTCTATTTATGTATAGACATGGGCATTTAAATAGAGCCACAGTTTAGTCTGGCTCTTTCCATAGACAAGACATTAATTGACAAAATAATACTGCAAGTTCCCTCAGATTCTGCATTACAGGTAACTTATTTCCAGGGAGGTTTTCTCCACTGGCTCCTCTGGCAGGGGTTTGACACTTCCATTTTTGTCTCCATTATGCAGGGAAACTAGAGGCTCTAACACTGGGTCTTTCCCACCCAGGTCCCTAGGTTTTGCATTCTTTTCTAGGGAGTCCATTTGCTCAGAAGCCCCTCGGGCTGGTGTCTTCGGTGATAATAGAGCCTGGCAACTCTCAGGCTGTCTGTTCCCGTTCTGGGTGATCCTGCAGATTTCCGTCATCTCGGTAACATCTTCCCTGTCTTCCTCATCTTCCTCCTCCTCATCTCGCACAACCCTCCTCAGGCTTTCCCGAGGCATCAACTCCCGCCTCCTCTCCTCCTGCTGCTGTTGGCGCCCTGGCAGCTCATGGCTCTCGACCTTGCGCGAAGAGCGACACAGGGCCTTGCGGAAACCCCGCTTGAAGTTTTCCGAAAGGAAGCCATAGACGATGGGGTTGGCACAGCTGTTGGCGTAGCCCATCACCACAAAGAAGTAGTAAAGGCCCTGGTACTCCGGCGGCAGAGACACCAGAAGGTTGATGATGTTCAGCGCGTAGAAGGGCAGCCAGCAGAAGACGAACACGGCCACCACAATCACCACCATGCGGGTCACCTTGCGCTCCGACCTTCTGCGCTTGGTGGAGGTGGCGTGGACCTTCTTGCCCGAGCTGCGGATCTTGAAGACAATGAGCAGGTAGCAGAGGCAGATGATGAGGAGCGGGCAGAAGAAACCCACCGTTGACGTGTAGATGATGAAGGCCGCCCGCCAAATGTGGGCCGGCTTCGGCCAGGAGATGTTGCAGGTGCCGCCGTCCTTCTGGATGTTGGCGTAGATAACCACCGGCAGGACCACCAGGAAGGAGATGGCCCACACTGTGCAGTTGACCACCTTGGCCACTTGGGGCCGCCTCCACCTGGAGGAGCGAATGGGGTGAACCACGGCCAGGTAGCGGTCGATGCTCATGACGGTCAGGCAGAAGATGGAGGTGAACTGGTTGATGGAGTCCACGGTCATAACCAGGCGACACATGAAGGAGCCGAAAGGCCAGGTCTGGAGGGTGTTCTGAATGGCCAGGAAAGGCAGACCCAGCATGAAGAGTTCGTCAGCGATGGCCAAGTTTAGGATGTAGATGTTGGTCACGGACTCCGTCTTGGAGTAGTGCAGCACGATGTGGATGACCAGGGTGTTTCCTCCCAGGCCGACAAAGCAGACCACGATGTAGATGAAGGGGATCAGGACCCCCGCGACACTCGGACCAGCGGGCATCTCTGGGCCGGTTGCAGAGGTGGAATTGGTGCAGTTGATGAAGGTGTCGTTAAGGAGGGTGTCGTTGCATAGCAGCAGCGACAGGGGCAGGCTGACGTAAGGGTTGGGTATTGTGCTGTTCTCCCACATGCCCTCTATTATCTCTGCCGTATGCAGAGGTCCAGGCGGGCGATGGAGGACCCCGGGTGGACCCAGGATAATGTTGTTCTGTCTCTCTCAGCTCCACTCCATCTGTCCTGTGGAGAAACCATGAAGACTTAATGAACCGAGGAGGTGGCCCATGTCTGGTGAAAACATGTGGCGTTCAAATGAGAAAAACAGACTTCATAAAAATGGTCTTTAAAGAGATTTGTCATAATTATGTTATAGTGGCTTAACATCTATATCTCTCCCCCAAGGGTTTGTTGAAACTTGTATTTTGTTCGTGCACCCCAATCAGATGAAAGTGTCAGGTCTTTTCGACGCGGCAAAACACAGGGTGCAAGTTAAAACTGAACAAGGAAAACGACGCAGAGAGACTCGCAGAGGCTAAATTACATTTTGAAATGGTGATTAAAAACAAAACAAAAAAAACACGCCCAAATCGGATGTCAATGAATACGCAGCGCAGCGTGAGTCAGACAGGAAACACTTAAGGCCAGACAAGGAGAGGGCTTGGGGAGACATTGGCTTGGCCACAGCAACCGTGTTTGGCTTCTTCTTGTGGCTATTGACACATCAAACACATGAAACGGTTCCCACACGCAGTCCTTTACATTTTTGTTCGTAACCAGGCACAAGACCGCTGTGTCACTCTTCTGCCTAAACGTACTTGTAAGCGCTCAGTGTTGTGTGAATGTAAACATGGAGTGTGTGCATACAGTGTGTATCGGAGGTGAATGCTCAGGCAAGCTCAAAGGCTTTAGAGGGGCTCTTTTTGCATCTGACCGTGGAGTCCCAGTTCCACGCTGTGTAAACACTGCTGATGACGTCTCTCTGTCCGAACCCTGGAACAAACAAACACCTGTCTCTTTCCCCACCTCTTTCTATCCTACTGCATCTTATGGCATCCGACTTCGTGTACTAGAAGTACTATCATGTGGAACAACAGGCATGAATGACCCTGGATGCAGGTCTTTATAGAAAGACGCCGTAAGGTCTGTCTCCCCCACTCATCCTCATCCCCATTCCCCCAATTCCTTGAACTCACCCGTGGTCTCCCTCTTCTCCTGGCAGCCTCTATGGAAGCCTGGTCATCCACACCCTGTCCCTTGTGAGGTATTGTTTGTGTGACTGCCACTCTAGCTTGTTTGTTAAGTAATTGTCATTATGTTTAGATAAGATTGAAAGTCTTTCTCGGTATCTTGACTCTTGCCTGCCTAACTACCTCTGTGGATCATCCCCTTCTGTATGTTGGTCTCTTGTCTACCTTGATACCCAGCCACAGAACGTCTGTCTGCCCTTCCACTTCGTGTTAGCCTTTCCCTTGATATATTGTTGTACCTTCCCCCAAAAAAACTCCTGCTCTCTGTGCTTGGATCCAGCCATCCTTCTCTGTGTGCATGAATTAAAATAGCGAAATACAGACTACATGCTCGCTTACGTGTAGTCAGTTTTTTTATTATTATTAAAGAGAAGCTGATTCATTTGGTCCATGTAATGATCTATAATGCTAACATACATACATAATTGATCACTAACACTGGTTATATTTATTCTAAATTATTATTATATATCTCACAGTGCTTATCATCTTGATGCTCAAACCCATAATCACTTCACCATGGAATATGAATAAATATTTTTAAAATCTGGTTTCTGAAATTTAACAAGCTTAAGGCAGACATCTTTGAGGTATTGAAGCCCATGTTTTGATGAGGGTCCTACAGAAAATACCATATTTAAAACATACTGTCACGGTGTTGTAGTGTGGCGGAACCATATGCAGACATTTTGTTTCAAAAGTAAATGGTGATATTTAATCCAAACACAAAAGACAAAGACTACACGAACTGTAAACGTAAAAAGTAAAGGTGCTGTATAAAAACACAGCAAACAGAACTAAAACTAAATACAAAGAACGTGCAGCATATCCATATGAGAATGAATT
>JACXGK010012797.1:0-13811 GCA_016801125.1 Novumbra hubbsi | reverse complement strand
TAGTACATAAATATAGACAGTCTGATGCCCACCTCCCTCTGGCCCACCCTGTATATAATATATAGTATATAAATATAGACAGTCTGATGTCCACCTCCCTCTGGCCCACCCTGTATATAATATATAGTACATAAATATAGACAGTCTGATGTCCACCTCCCTCTGGCCCACCCTGTATATAATATATAGTACATAAATATAGACAGTCTGATGTCCACCTCCCTAACCCACTGGGTATATAATACACACACACTCAGACAGACACACTCAGACTGCATTGACCTGGTGATTCCTTCTTTGATGTAGTAGAGAAGACATTCTGACATCAGAGGATCCTCGTTGAGATTTACCAGATGGGGAGTCTAAAACGCAACATTATCATCAAAAGCTGTGGATATACAGAAGGTCAAGTGTGTTTGTCTGTGATTGTGTGTGTGTGTGTGTGAGAGAGGATCTTACCCCTTTCGGGGAGAACACTCCCACTGTTCCACCATCCTCTTTAATGGACACACCCATCTCAGCCAGAAGAGACTCTCTGCAGGACACAAAGAAAAGTGTTTTAAAAAAAAAAACCTGGACTGGAAATAAACGTATGGGGTTGAGGACAACTCTCATGTTGTACAGATTCTGTCTTTCTCTACTCTTCTCCTGTTATCTCCTTTCTCCTCTTCTCCTGTTATCTCCTCCCTCCTCTTCTCCTGTTATCTCCTTCCTCGTCTTCTCCTGTTATCTCCTTCCTCCTCTTCTCCTGTTATCTCCTCTCTCCTCTTCTCCTGTTATCTAATCTCCTTCTCTTCTCCTGTTATCCCCTTCCTCCTCTTCTCCTGTTATCTCCTCCTCTTCTCCTGTTATGTCCTTCCTCCTCTTCTCCTGTTATCTCCTCCCTCCTCTTCTCCTGTTATCTCCTCCCTCCTCTTCTCCTGTTATCTCCTTCCTCCTCTTCTCCTGTTATCTAATCTCCTTCTCATCCATCTTATATCCTTCCTCCTCTTCTCCTGTTATCTCCTTCCTCCTCTTCTCCTGTTATCTCCTCCCTCCTCTTCTCCTGTTATCTCCTCCCTCCTCTTCTCCTGTTATCTCCTCCCTCCTCTTCTCCTGTTATTTCCTTCCTCCTCTTCTCCTGTTATCTAATCTCCTTCCTCCTGTTATCTTATCTCCTTCCTCCTGTTATCTTATCTCCTTCCTCCACTTCTCCAGTTATCTTATCTCCTTCATCCTGTTCTCCTGTTATCTCATCTCCTTCCTCCTGTTATCTTATCTCCTTCCTCCACTTATCTCATCTCCTTCCTCCTGTTCTCCTGTTATCTTATCTCCTTCCTCCTGTTCTCCAGTTATCTCATCTCCTTCCTCCACTCCTCCAGTTATCTCATCTCCTTCATCCTGTTCTCCTATTATCTCATCTCCTTCCTCCTGTTCTCCTGTTATCTTATCTCCTTCCTCCAGTTATCTTATCTCCTTCCTCCACTTCTCCAGTTATCTCATCTCCTTCATCCTGTTCTCCTGTTATCTCATCTCCTTCCTCCTTTCTCCTGTTATCATATCTCCTTCCTCCACTTATCTCAACTCCTTCCTCCTCTTATCTCATCTCCTTCCTCCACTTCTCCAGTTCTCATCTCCTTCCTCCACTTCTCCAGATATCTCATCTCGTTCCTCCACTTCTCTCACCTCTCATGTCGTATAGATTCAGTCTTCCTCAGTTTCTCTTCCCAAGTCTCGTTCAACTCAGCAATAATCTTCTCTGTTTCCTAGACAACAATATCAACTACATAGCATTAGAACCCAGACCAATCACCAACAGAGCTTTAGGTAGAACCATGTTTAGTGTCTATAGCTTGGCCGATTCAGATGACCGATATATAACGTCTTAGAGGTTCTGGATTGGACTTAGTTCTGGGGAACGTGAGGCCCAGTCAAAGTCAGTTCTTCATCCAGGAACTGCCTTCATACTCTGGCTATGTGAGGCTGTGCATTGTCCTGCATCAGGAAGTACAGAGGGCCTTCTGCACCAGCGTAAAGTCTGAGTCCCCGTGATAACAAGCTTGGACCCCCTAAATGTGTAGTCTGAAATAACCATTACATAATAATGTTTACCGCAACTGGCAGTACAACTGGCCCCAGCTTGGCCCTTGAGACAGTACTGGGAGATGTATGGATGTGCCATCCTGGAGGTACTGGACTACCTGTGCAACCTGAATGGGCTGATGGTACCGCCTCATGCTACCAGTAGTGACAAAAACAATGCTAAACTAGATAAGAATCAGTCAGAAAGCATAAGGTGAAAGCCACCTGCAAAACCATTCCCTTTTGGGGGTTGTCTTGCCTCTCCAGTGCATCTGTTGTCATTCATTGATTCACAATTGCTTTCTAACAGGACAGATTGGTATCCATGAAGTTTAATTTACTTGGTGTTATACTGTGATGATTACGTTCCCATAATGTTTTTGACCATGGGTCTGCAGTTAGGGTTAGGGCTTATTCCTATGGCAACCTCTGCAGACCACGCCTTTAAAAGGACCCACCTCCAGCCTCTCAGCCACTTCCTCTTTACTGATGGTCTCAACAAACTCCTCCCCCTCAGCAAAGTCTTCTGTCATGTGATCCGGGTCTCCATCAGGGGCAGGGTTAGAAACCTGGTCAGGACTCTGTTTGGACAGGTGAAGGGCTTCTGATTGGCCATTAGCAGTGATTAACAGGGTGCTTGGAGAAGCAGCCACGCCCGCAGTGCTGTTATTGTTGTTCATCTCTGCACCTGACAGACAGAATGTTAGAGGTCAAGGGTCAGAGCAGGGTGTGTGTGAGTATGATGGCTAGTTGGGGGGCGGGACACTGATCTGGGGGAGGTTACCTGTAATAGCAAGTAGTTCAGAGAGGCCCTGTGAGAAGAGCAGATCTCTCAGCCGGTTAACTTCCTCCTTCAACTCTCTGATCAGTCGGGCATTTGGGTCCTCATTGATGATAGCATTACATCGGATCTGTTTAGCACGATCTGCATACCTGCACACACACACACACACACAGTAATGTAATACAGACAGGGATGAAATACAGACAGGGATGAAACACAGACAGGGTTTACAGACAGACAGTGATGAAACACAGACACATTGATTGCTTGCCTGAGTGTACTAAGTGTTTCTTCATAATTGATGTCAGCTGGACTGAGAGCTGCGATCATGGCTGTTCTAGAGTTCCCCCCTGACAGAGAGACAACACACCGTCATTAAAGAGAGACAACACACCATCATTACAGAGAGACAGACACACCATCATTACAGAGTGACAGACGAGCTATCATTACAGAGAGACAGACACACTGGCATTACAGAGTGACAGACGAGCTATCATTACAGAGAGACAGACACACTGGCATTACAGAGTGACAGACGAGCTATCATTACAGAGAGACAGACACACTGGCATTACAGAGTGACAGACGAGCTATCATTACAGAGAGACAGACACACTGGCATTACAGAGTGACAGACACACTGGCATTACAGAGTGACAGACGAGCTATCATTACAGAGAGACAGACACACCATCATTACAGAGTGACAGACGAGCTATCATTACAGAGAGACAGACACACCATCATTACAGAGTGACAGACGAGCTATCATTACAGAGAGACAGACACACTGGCATTACAGAGTGACAGACGAGCTATCATTACAGAGAGACAGACACACCATCATTACAGAGTGACAGACGAGCTATCATTACAGAGAGACAGACACACTGGCATTACAGAGTGACAGACGAGCTATCATTACAGAGAGACAGACACACTGGCATTACAGAGGGACAAACATGCTGTTATTACAGAGTGACAAACATGCTGTCATTAAAGAGAGACAACACACCGTCATTACAGAGAGACAACACACCATCATTACAGAGAGAAAACACACAGTCATTACAGAGAAACAGACAAGCTATCATTACAGAGAGACAACACACTGTCATTACAGAGAGAAAACACAAGTCATTACAGAGAGACAACACACAGTCATTACAAAGTGACAACACACAGTCATTACAGAGACAACACACTGTCATTACAGAGACAACACACAGTCATTACAAAGAGACAAACATGCTGTCATTAAAGAGAGACAACACACTGTCATTACAGAGAGACAGACAAGCTATCATTACAGAGAGACAACACACCGTCATTACAGAGAGACAAACATGCTGTCATTAAAGAGAGACAACACACCGTCATTACAGAGAGACAACACACAGTCATTACAGAGACAACACACAGTCATTACAAAGTGACAAAAATGCTGTCATTAAAGAGAGACAACACACCGCCATTACCGAGGGACAAACATGCTGTTATTACAGAGTGACAAATGAATTACACTCATTACGAGAACCTATTAAAGCATATTATAAAGAAGAGGAGGAGTGAAAACTAGTTAGAGCCGGAACAGATTCAAACAATGGTCCCCCCAACGCTATCCCTTAACCAGGAGACCAACATCAAACTCTCTTTACCTTCTCCTCCCACCCTCCCACTTCCTCCTCCTTGTCCTTACCCAGGTTTTCCTTCAGCAGCCAGGTCAGAACAGAGTCTCTGTAGGGGATGAAGTCTGATCTCCTCTTCTTACTGCTTTGCTGACATCACGAAAGAGGAAGAAAGTGCAAAACACATTTCAAACAAAAGCCCAGTTGTACTCCATTATTAGTGCAGTGTGAATATTTAAACAGGTCCTTTGGAAAGTATTCAGACCCCTTCGCAGTCTCTATATTTTAGGTGTTATAGACATTAGTGTGCTTGCTTCGGCAAGCTGCACTACTATCATCTCACATATTTGTTTATTATTATAGCCACCCTAACTCCTCCTACAGTTCTTGCACTCCTACATACAAAGCATGTAGAGGTCCGTCATGTTTATCACTGGTACACTTCAACTGTGAGAGACGGAATCTAAAGCATGTACATGAATCTAAAACATGTACATGAATCTAAAACAAGTACATGAATCTAAAACAAGTACATGAATCTAAAACATGTACATGAATCTAAAACAAGTACATGAATCTAAAACAAGTACATGAATCTAAAACATGTACATGAATCTAAAACAAGTACATGAATCTAAAACATGTACATGAATCTAAAACAAGTACATGAATCTAAAACAAGTACATGAATCTAAAACATGTACATGAATCTAAAACAAGTACATGAATCTAAAACATGTACATGAATCTAAAACAAGTACATGAATCTAAAACAAGTAGAGGTCTGTCATGTTTATCATAGGTATACTTCAACTGTGTGCCTGCTGCAGTGTGTGCAAACCTGGTCAAGAACTACAGGAAACGTATGATCTCTGTAATTGCAAACAAAGGTTTCTGTACCAAATATTAAGTTCTGCTTTTCTGATGTATCAAATACTTATGTCATGCAATAAAATGCAAATTAATTACTTAAAAATCTTCTGGATTTTTGCTTTGTAAGTAGGAAAACCTGCAAAATCGGCAGTGTATCAAATACTTGTTCTCCCCACTGTAGAAGTGTGTTTGTAATCACCATCCACCATCTCAGCCAGGGCAGATATGACCTTCACCGGGGTTGTGTGTGTTTGTGTGTGTGTGTATATAGAAGTGTGTTTGTAGTCACCATTTCAGCCAGGGCAGATATGACCTTCACCGGGGTTGTGTGTGTTTGTGTGTGTGTATATAGAAGTGTGTTTGTAGTCACCATTTCAGCCAGGGCAGATATGACCTTCCCCAGGGTTGTGAGGGACTTATTGATATTGGCTCCTTCCTTTAACCTCATGCCCTTTGCTCCTGATGAGTCAGCTCTCTCTGACCCTGCCAGGTCCACCAGACTCACCTTACTGACCTGAAGAGAACAACATGTTTAACCCCTGACCTAAAACCCCAGAACTCTAGCCCTGGGGTAAGAGTTCTAAAAGGATGAACGACAGACACAGACCTTCATAAGGAATGAGAGACAGACACACCCTTTAATTTCTACCTTTGCTGTGTATAGAAAGACACACAGACACAGAAACACAGAGACACAGAGAGAGACACACTGACTTAAACAGAGAGACAAACCCTTTCATTTCTGTATCTAGAAAGACACACAGAAACAGACACACAGACAAAGACACACAGACAGAGAGACAAACCCTTTGATTTCTTCCTTTTCTGTACCTAGAGAGGTAAGATGATCTCTCTGTCTCTGTGTGAACACGATGGTAAAGACCGCACAGAGACACAGAGTGAGACACACACAGGGTGAGACACACCCTTTAATTTCTACCTTTTCTGTATCTAGAGAGGTGAGCTGATCTCTCCGTCTCTGTGTGAACACGATGGTAAAGACCGCATGAGAACGGCTTGATGTTTCATTCATGTTGGTGGCGGCTACCGTCCTGCAATCAATGTATCAGTTAAGAAGAGATCAATATTGTCAAGAACCAATACAAGAATCAATCCCAAAATGATCAATACGGCAATGGGGACATAACATCTGAGTAGCTGTGTAAAGCATGGGACATACAACAACCTCAGTGTCATGTTGTCAATGTTATGTTGCCTTGCCTTAATGGAAAAGAACAACGGAAAAATCATTAGATGTTTTTAGAGCAAAATACTGTTTTTTATAATAACAATGAAGGTTAACGTTTATTGCTAACCTCCATTAAGTTTTTTAACAATTCACCTGATTAAGGTTCTCAAAGTAATCTTTTTGGTGAACAGATTAACAAAGTACATTTCTTGGTGAACAGATTAACAAAGTAAACTTTTTGGTGAACAGATTAACAAAGTAAATTTTTTGGTGAACAGATTAACAAAGTAAACTTTTTGGTGAACAGATTAACAAAGTAAACTTTTTGGTGAACAGATTAACAAAGTAAACTTTTTGGTGAACAGATTAACAACAGTAAACTTTTTGGTGAACAGATTAACAAAGCAAACTTTTTGGTGTAGCGGTCGTAGATGTAGCGTCACTAAGGGAACATACCTGGCTTTGTTTCCACAGTCCATAAGGTCCTTGATGTCGTTATAACCTGTTACTGCCAGTTTGGACAGATCCTCAACATATGGGCCCATGATAGGGTGCTCCCTCACACGCAAAGTGCCCTTCGATTTAGGGTTTAGGAGGTCTCGAACTCTCTCACAGTAGATCTCCATATAGGACACCTGGAATATAGTACACATTAAAAGATTGTACACACACACACACACACACACACACACTAGAAGAAGTATTTCCCTTGCCTTTCACTCTGGCCTTTTATCATTGACCAATATGTGTGTGTGTGTGTGCGTGTGTGTGCGTGTGTCTCTGCATGTGTGTGACAGAGGTAGTGTTCCTGTTTTACTATCCAAGTGAGGATCAAATGATAAGTAACCTGGACCAAGGGTCCTCACTAAGACAGTAAAACAGTCCTCACTAAGACAGTAAAACAGTCCTGACTAAGACAGTAAAACAGTCCTCACTAAGACAGTAAAACAGTCCTGACTAAGACAGTAAAACAGTCCTCACTAAGACAGTAAAACAGTCCTCACTAAGACAGTAAAACTGTCCTCACTAAGACAGTAAAACAGTCCTCACTAAAACAAGCTTAATCTGACATGGGGTTAGGTTCTGGGTTAGAGTAAGAAGAAAGTTTCGAATTAGGTTTAGGGTTAAGTCAGTGTGTGTGTGTGTGTGTGTTCGGGGATATTTTACCTCTACTGAGAATGAGAGATCAGGATCTTTGTTCTCAAAGGTTCTCTTAAACAGATCCTCACACAGCTGGAAAATAAAGAACAGAAACAACTTAAGGCAATTGCCGTTAATCACATCAGAATCAAGGAAGCATTAGCGGGACCAATCAGGGCCCCACTTCAAATGAAGTTGAGCTCAGAGATGCTTTCTAATGCCTTCAAAACACCTTCAAAAACACTACATGAATGTATGTGCAATGAACTACAAAGCATGTATAACCAAATGTAATCTTTTAAAGGGGTACATTCACATAACCGTGTCACAAAAATACATATGTAAAATGTGACATGGTCAAATAGCAACTAAGTTGCAACGGCATGTCACTGATTTAAAATCGCTTATGCTTCCTAACTGGACAGATTGAATCCTGAAGTTTAATTGACTTGGTGTTTTACTGAGATGATTACCTGTTCCCTTAATTTTTTTGGAGCAGTGTATAATATAAATATATATTGGTCGTTTGCTACAAATACCTGAGGTGTCTTATGGATATTATAAAGTAGTTATAAAACTAATTAATGATGTGCAGAATGGATGCATCAATATATTACATCAGCCATGATATGATATTACATCAGCCATGATATTATACATACATCAGCCATGATATTATATTTACATCAGCCATGATATTATATTTACATCGGCCATGATATTATATTTACATCAGCCATGATATTATATTTACATCGGCCATGATATTATATTTACATCAGCCATGATATTATATTTACATCAGCCATGATATTATATATACACATCAGCCATGATATTATATTTACATCAGCCATGATATTATATTTACATCAGCCATGATATTATATTTACATCAGCCATGATATTATATTTACATCAGCCATGATATTATATATACACATCAGCCATGATATTATATATACACATCAGCCATGATATTATATATACATCAGCCATGATATGATATTACATCAGCCATAATATTATATATACATCCGCCATGAATGTTCTTATATCTCTAGTATGCAGTGTTCCTTCCAGTATCCTGGCATTGCATGAACATAATGAACATAATGGATATCATGTAAAGCCTGAATTAAAAGCCTTTGTTATGCAGTGCTTATGCCCCCCGTTATAAGGCACAGGATCATGTCATCACAGACGTTGCTAATAATGTAGCACATTAATGCCAGGCTTAAGCATAGAGGTTATGGATAAAGGGTTAAGGGGGTAGAGGTCAAGGGTTACCTGTGGTATGATCCCCTCCTGCCCTTCCTCTTGCCTCCCCATCATGGTGTAACTCTTCCCTGCTCCTGTTATAATCATCACCATCATCAAAATCATAAATATCACCACCATAATCATCATCACCAGCAACATAATAAACTCATTCATCACAATAATAAATATCACCACCATAGTCATCATCACCATAGACATAATCTCCATCATCACCAGCACACACATCACCACCACAGTCACGATCAACATGATAATCTCCATCATCACCAGCATACATCACCACCATAATCATCATCACTATCAACATGATAATCTCCATCATCACCAGCATACACATCACCACCATAATCATCATCACTATCAACATGATAATCTCCATCATCACCAGCATACATCACCACCATAATCATCATCACTATCAACATGATAATCTCCATAATCACCAGCATACACATCACCACCATAATCATCATCAACATGATAATCTCCATCATCACAATCATGAATATCACCACCATAAACATCATCACTATCAACATGATTATCTCCATCATCAACTGCATACACATCACCACCATAAACATCAGCCATAACATTATGACCACTGACAGGTGAAGTAAATAACACAGGTAATCTCATCATCATGGCACCTGTCAGTGGGTGGGATCTATGAGGCAGCAGGTGAACATTTTGTCCTCAAAGTTGATGTGTTAGAAGCAGGACAAATGGGCCAGTGTAAGGATCTGAGTGACTTTGACAAGGGCAAAATTGTGATGGCTAGACAACTGGGTCAAAGCATCTCCAGAACGGAAGCTCTTGTGGGGTGTTCCCGATCTGCAGTGGTCAGGACCTGCCAGAAGTGGTCCAAGGGAGGAAGAACGGTGAACGGGCCACAGAGTCATTGGCGGCCAAGGCTCATTGATGCACAGGGGAAGCGAAGGCTGGCCTTTGTGATCTGATCCAAAAGACAAGCTACTGTAGCTCAAATTGCTGAAACAGTGAATGCTGGTACTGATAGAAAGGTGTCAGAACACAGTCAGGGTCCTTATGCTGACCCAGTCTACTGCTGAAAGGACCTACAATCGACATGTGGACATCAGAACTGGACCACAGAGCAGTGGAAGAAGGTGGGCTGGTGTGATGAATCACGTTTTACATCACTTGGATGTCTGGGTGTGTGTCACTTATCAGGAGAACACATGGTACCAGGATGCATTATGGGAGGAAGACAAGCCGGTGGAGGCAGTGTGATACTTT
Organism: Novumbra hubbsi; assembly: GCA_016801125.1. Taxonomy (NCBI): domain Eukaryota; kingdom Metazoa; phylum Chordata; class Actinopteri; order Esociformes; family Umbridae; genus Novumbra; species Novumbra hubbsi. Next base: position 3,592 of record JACXGK010012797.1, on the reverse strand, counting down.
GGGCAATGTTCTGCTGGGTAACCTTGGGTCCTGCCATTCATGTGGATGTTCCTTTGTTCTGCATTGTTGCAGAACATGTACACCCTTTCATGGTGACAGTTTTCCCTGAAGGCATTTGCCTCTTTCAGCAGGATAATGCTCCCTGCCACAAAGCACAATGGTTCAGGTTTGAGGAACAAGTTCAAGGTGTTGAAATTCCCCAGATCTCAATCCCATCATCTGTGGGATATGCTGGACAAACCAGTCTGATCCATGGAGGCCCCACCTCACTACTTAAATGACTTGGAAAGGATCTTGGAAAGGATCTGCTGCTACGGTCTTGGTGCCAGATACCACAACACACCTTCAGAGGACTACTGGCCACCATGCCTTGACAGGTCAGGGCTGTTTGGGCAGGTGGACCTAAACATTATTAGGCAGGTGGTCTTAATGTAATGGCTGAACGTTGTATAATACTCATCATTATAATCATACCATGAGAGCTATTATCAACACTACTATATATAATCCTTATCATCACCATTATCAGAATCCGCTTTATTGCCAAGTAGGATTACCCATGCAGGGAATGTGCTATGGTGTAAGTAGTACTTTAAAACAGTAAGTAAATAAAATAATACAGTAAGTAAAAAATCTAAAATAAACAGTTACAAAAATAGGAAGTGTGCAAGACTACATTTAATCCTCATCATCATTATCAACACCACTATATATAATTCTCATCATCACCATCATTATCACCACCACTATATGTATTAACCTCAACATCAATATCACCATCACTAAATCCATAATCCTCTTCATTATCACCACCACTATACATATATATATATATAATCCTCATCATTATCACCACCAATATATATAATCATCATCATTATCACCACCACTGTATGTATAAACCTCAACATCAATATCACCATCACTAAATCCATAATCCTCTTCATTATCACCACCACTATACATATATATATATATATATATATATAATCCTCATCATTATCACCACCAATATATATAATCATCATCATTATCACCACCACTATATATAATCCTCAATATTATAAACACCACTATATATAATCCTCAACATCAATATCACCATCACTAAATCCATAATCCTCATCATTATCACCACCACTATACATATATATATATATATATAATCCTCATCATTATCACCACCAATATATATAAAATCATCATCATTATCACCACCACTATATATAATCCTCAATATTATAAACACCACTATATAGAAACCTCATTATTATCACAACAACTATATATAATCCTCATCATTATAAACATCACTATATATAGTCCTCATCATTGTCACCACCACTATATATAATCCTCATCATTGTCACCACCACTATATATAATCCTCATCACTATCACCACCACCATATATAATCTTCATCATTGTCACCACCACTATATATAATCCTCATCATCATTATCAGAAGATCATAGGTATGATTCATAGATTGTACTGTGCTGTATAAACTGTGTTGCTGGTGAGGTGAACAAACCTGTCTGTCCATAAGCGAAGATACAGACATTATATCCCTCGAAGGCATGGAGCAACATCTCTTCCCCAATGTCTTTATATACCTGGCGCTGGGAGGCAAACGCCTCATCCTCTGGCTGAGAGAGTGAAATGGTCATTACAAGTGGATCAACATAAATACATTGATCCAACGTAAGATATTGAAAATTGCCATTACACCGGCTCGTAATGGAAAATAACCAAACATGGGACAGGTTTAATGACAGGTGGAAACTGTGGATAAGGCAGTTCAATGTGGTGTGGGGAGCATACCGTAGTGTGTGACCAGTAGGAGTAGTCAAAGGTAAAACTTTTGGCTTCAGTCTTTGGCTGTTTTGGGTTGGAGATGCCTGGAGAATGTACACACATTATGACATTATAATAAGATTAGTAATATCCCTACAGAACCAACAGAGTGCTCCTTCCTGGTTGGTGGTTAAATTAACTCTCCAAGGACAGAACTAAAGTATTTGCTAAAGCATGATATAACAGCTTGATATAACTTTGATTAGCAAAGTTTTGTCGATTTGACCAAACTGCTTATAGTAGCAAACTTCACTTGTTGTTTGAATTCCATTAATTGGATTGTCCTCTGCAATTTGCTAGTTAGTAAATGTGCAGGTGCTTACTTGGTAGTACAGACTTGTTTGACTGTAAACATTGGGTTATTACTTGGTTGTACAGACAAGGTTCACTGTAAAGATGTGGGTGCTTACTTGGTGGTATAGACGTGGTGGACAGTAAAGGGGTGGGTGATTACTTGGGAGTACTGACATGGTTGACTGTAAAGGTATGGGTGCTTACTTAGTGGTATAGACGTGGTGGACTGTAAAGGGGTGTGTGATTATTTGGGAGTACTGACATGGTTGACTGCAAAGGTGTGGGTGCTTACTAGGTGGTTTAGACATGGTTGACTGTAAATGTGTGGGTGCTTACTAGGTTGTATAGACATGGTTGACTGGAAAGGTGTGGGTGCTTACTTGGTGGTATAGACGTGGTTGACTGTAAAAGGTGTGGGTGCTTACTAGGTGGTATAGACATTGTTGACTAAATAGGTGTGGGTGTTTACTAGGTGGTATAGACACGGTTGACTGTAAAGGTGTGGGTGCTTACTTGGTGGTATAGACGTGGTGGACAGTAAAGGTGTGGGTGCTTACTAGGTGGTAAAGACGTGGTGGACAGTAAAGGGGTGGGTGATTACTTGGGAATACAGACATGATTGACTGTAAAGGTGTGGGGGCTTACTGGATAAAACACATTGGTTGCTGGTTAACATGTGAGTACAAGGTTGTAGTTGGGTATTGAAGACTCAAAAATGTTAACCTTATCTGCCTCATTCATCAGTCTAAACCAGAATTGCTGTGGAGATTACAGTTGCTTTCCTCTGTCCTGGTCCAAGTTCTACATGTTTTATTTGTTCAGTCAGTGTATCATCTCCATGGTAAGCCATGGTATCTTTCTGCAGTGTACAATACAGTGAAACCCTGAGCGCTTGTATGCAAAACAACAACCCTATTTAAAAAAAACTGCTGTATTTAAAATAAACTACAGGGTATGTTAAAGAAACACATATTTAAAAGAAAACATGGTATTTCAAAGAAATCATGCATAAAATATTGTATGAATGGGGCCCAGGTGCTAACCCCTCACCCTGAACATGTAAAAATAACAGCAGACTGCAATGTCACATAACACAGGAATTCTAAGAGTGCTGGTGAGGCCTGTTTCATGAGACATGTCCCTCACACACATTATGCACAGAAAATACACACAAACATAAAACAAATCAAGGGTCTTAAACAAATAAAAATAAAGATCAAAATCTTTACTGTACATCGTGTAATTAATTGAAAGCAAAATTATGTAATTACAGTCAATTGAAAACAAAATCACCAAACGATTAAGGGCTGGACTCCTTAAAGTGAAAGGACACACCGAAAGTGAAAGTGAGCATCAGCGCGGCAACTCATACTGTGACTCAGTAGTGTGTATGGCCCCACGTGCCTGTATAAACTCATACTGTGACTCAGTAGTGTGTAT
>JACXGK010012796.1:0-13825 GCA_016801125.1 Novumbra hubbsi | reverse complement strand
TATTCCACAGTAGCGGAGCTCTATGTGAGAAAGCCCTGCCTCCGGCTGTTTGTTTAGAAATTCTAGGTACGACCAGAAGGCCTGCATCTTGTGATCTTAAGTTACGTGTAGGTATATATGGCTGGATCATTTCAGAGAGATATGCAGGAGCAAGTCCGTGTACTGCTTTATAGGTCAACAATAAAACCTTAAAATCCGCTCTAGCCTTCACGGGCAGCCAATGTAGAGAAGCTAATACTGGAGTAATGTGCTCAAATTTTTTTGTTCTAGTTAAAATTCGAGCAGCCGTATTCAACTCTAACTGAAGTTTATTAATCGATTTATCAGGGTAACCGGAGATTAGAGCATTGCAATAATCTAATCTGGAAGTAACAAAAGCATGGATTAGTTTATGAGGTAGTATGAGGAGACACTAGTTGATGATGATTCTTTTAGTTGGTGGCATCACCCAAAACATGTTTGATTCATTGAATAGAGCAACAACATTTTGGCACGTTAACTTTATTCATACCAAAAATTATTTGGTAATTTCATGACAACTATTTGGTAACTATTGGAACATCAGCTTATTTTTTTTTTCCAATTTTCCCTACGCCTAAGAGCTTTTTCAACCATTATTCTACCAGGTAAGCCAAGACCACATACATTTTAGCAAATGCTTTGTGCTTTTCCAAGTAAGATTTCAACATGGTCAATAATCACAATGGAGACATTAGAGTTCATGAAGAAAGCAACGGCCGAGTTGACATACAGCTCCCTCTGTATGCCGGAGGACATCACTGCAAGCGGCCTGGACACCGTCCCCAATTTCTACTACAGGGACGATGGCTGTGGGACCATAGGTAGTTACTCTATAGATTTTAGCATTTGCAGGAACACCACATACCTCCATATGCCAGTGTCGAATACTGTCCGCTGTTCAGTCGTATTTGCTTAATGCCAGAGGTTGTCCCGTGGTTTTGTATAGGTTTGTTCAGAGTGTGATTGATTGCTGCTATTCCGGTGACTCAGACGTCCATAAGGATAGTGAACTGCAGAGTTGGATTATTATCTTCGTCAATGGGTTCCAGTTCAACGCCAGCACAGGTTATACTTTTATTAATCTTCACTCTTAATTTACAATTTCAATGGAATTTACTTTACGTGTTTATAGGCATTTTCTATGGAAAATAATTTAAATTAGCCTTTGATGTGTTGCAAAAACACTTACTGTGCACATTGCTAAACACAAAAGAATTCATAAACATTGCATGCCTGCAAGCTGACTGAGGTTGTTAGATGAATAATCATGCTCTCAGTTCTATTAACCATATAAAAGCCCAATAGCTTGGCATGGATCAAATTAGAAAGCTTTCCTACTGTTCCTTAGTTGTTGAGACATGAGATTTTTTTGTATTGTATATATATATATATAATAACATAAGACACATACTACGTTTTCCAAATGTTGACAATGTATTTCTGCAACTCAAAAGTATCCTATTAAATGTGGATTGTTGATTTAATAATTTCTCATGTCCATTATGTCCATTGATCAGTTGCTTTAGGTTTTTTATTTGCTGAATGTCAATTTCAGGGTCTAAATGAAGTGACTTGTATTTTCTCGGTGCAGGAATCCCAAACTCTTTCAGTTCAGTGACAGAGCTGGTGAAGTTTCTCACCATGGTGATCTTCACAGTGTCTGTCCAACATGCTGCAGTCAACAACGGGCAGGTAATAAAATAGAAAAACGAACTATTAGGTCCCAGCTGCTTTGACCCTAAAAATATGTGCTTATATTGTGGGATGTAAAAGGATGGATATGTAAGTTATTCATTTGTACCTTTGACAGCTGCATTATTACACATCTTTGTGTCTTTTTTATCATTGTTGCCTTTTATTCTCAAACACTACATTCCACAACAGCCTTAATCATTGTAAAACAGCCTTATGCTGGCAGATTAGTATAAAAAACAGCACAAAACACACACACACACAGAGGACAAACAGAGCAGACTAAGTCATGTTTTCACAAAAAGGACAGGAAAAGTTTCCATATTATTTTCCGTTGTCGTTACAGTTTGATTTTGGTGGCTGGATGCCCAACTTTCCCATTGCACTGCAGCAGCCTCCTCCTACCACTAAGGGGCAGTGTACTGAGCAGACTGTGTTGAAGACTTTTCCTGCCATCAACACCACCTGTTACGGCATTGCTACTGTGTATCTTTTGAGCAAGCCTTCCAGTGACATTGTGAGTATATAAGAGAAAAGTATAGTGGTGGTTATAGGACATCACTGGTTAGAAGACACTGGGCCGGTTTTGCAGAAACAGATTAAGCCTTGTCTAGGACAAATAAACAAGCTTCTCTGTGTGGCGTAGGCCCATTGGACATTGGGAAAGGCCCATTGAATAATTTATAATAACCTCGTAGTTTGTCACAAACACCATTGGTTTTCAACCCCAAAAGTAATACCAGCATCCATAAAGTAGGCTATGCATATACAAATAGGCTACATCTATCTTCAAATGTTAAATTACAATCACTGTGAATAAGTTCACCAGGTGGCACTACACACTAATTGGAGATACACGGGTTACATCACCTTGCTGGAGTCTGAACACCCAGTTCCCCGTGTGGGGGCGGGTCTCCCCCAAGGACTGTCCTCTACTCCACCCAATCATGTTTCTGTTGTTTACCGTCATGTATTCTTCTTCAAATCAGAGGACGTGTTCTTATGCAAAATTGTTTGTGAGCCCACTCCCTTGGCTGAGAAGCATCCACTCACATGAATGGTCTTATGGATGCTTTACTGTGGGCATGACACAGAATGGTAGTGCTCACCTTTTCTTCTCTGGCCAAGTGTTTTTCTGGATGCACCAAACTATTGGAAAGGGGTTACAGAGAACAGGACTTTACTCCAGTTCTTAGCAGGCTAATCCCTGTACCTTTTGCAGAATAGTCTGTCCCTGATGTTTTTCCTGGAGAGAACGGCCTGCTGCCATTCCTGAGCAAGCTCTGCACTGGTGGTGAATCAACTTTGAGACGGTCCTGGCGCTTGCTGCTCTTTCTTGGGCAGCCTGAAGCCTTCTTCACAACAAGGCTTCAACCTCTCTCCTTGAAGTTCTTGATGATCCAATAAATCAGTGTTTCTCAAACTTTTTTGGGTCAGCGCCCAAAGAAGTGTGTTTCTCAGGGAACAAAAAATTTATGTGAACAGAAAGTATATCTACGGGTGTTTAAAAAAAATGTGACATTCAACTTAAATTAGGTAACAGCAGCTAATCAGATCGGCTAGAAATGTAACATTCAAACTCTAATTAGTTATCACAAACAGCAGCCAATTAGAAACAGTTAGCAATTTAACATTCAAATCTAAATTAAACAAGACGTGAGTCTTTAATCGCCTCACTTGAAAACACATTAAACGTTGTGCATTGGTTGGAGAACGTACATCATGTTAAACGTAATTACACTCATTTGACTGATGTACCCACTGTTGTTAGAGCAGCAAGCCTACCTCTAACAATACAGTTACTGGATGTACTTTGCAGAACAGTCATCTGTGAGACATCCAGAACAGAACTGATAAATACTGTGCGTTTGTTGGAAGCATTTTGCAGCATCCATGTTGTTTTTACATTTCTTACGCTTAATATGGGATTCCACAAATGTACTTCCTATTGTGCCACGTTTGAAAAACTTTTTGAAAAAACTGAAAAAAGTAAGCTTTGTTTTCTTTCACTTCAACTGATTTCAACCACAAAACTAAGTTGCTGTTGTTTAACCACTTCTGATTTACACTAATTTGCACTTTCCCATTCTACCTGCGGGAAGATTAGCAGTCAATCTCTAAATTACCTTGCTTGTTATAGCTAGCTATCTACCTTACGAACAACAGTGTTGGGAGAAAAGCAGTCAATCTTCACAAGTGTCTTGTGGACATCTAACATAATGAATGCTGCGCGACCAGAGCAAAAAACACCTTTTTTTGCATCACCTCTTTACAGTGCTAACAGAAATTTTAAGACTTTTAAAAATAGAAAATAAGACAATTGAAAGACTTTTCAAGGACTTTTATTTCGATAAATTAATGTATCGGAATTCCTTTCCTGTTCCATGTTCCATGTTTTCACATTTGATTTTATTCATGCACTAATTAAAATTGAAAACGTTTTTTTGGCATTAAGCTCATTTTCATGGCCAAGAGAGAGAAAAGGCCAGCATGTCATTGTTAAAAGTTTGCACCATAAAATACATGATTCAGTGTTTGCTTTGTCACAATTTACTACACTGATAATCCACAATTTCCCCATTAATACAGATGTTTAGATGTTCATTTCTCTTTAGTAACCATACTAAGCAAATAAATAGACATACAGTTTTGAAGAAGATCATTTGTGTTTTGCCTATATATATGCCTTATTGATAAATGCATACATTTAGTTATTTGCATAATTTTTGAATGCCTATATATATTTTGTAAACATGTTGGTTAGTTCATGTGTTTAGTTTATCAATAACATGTCCTGATGTAATCTTTTTTGGATATCTGTTACGTTCCACGTTGTTTATAAAGTTGTGTTGTTTGGTGTGAGTGCATGATTGGGTGTTTGTGTGCTGAGTTTGATTACAGATAACGAGATGGGCGGAGCTACTGGGCCACTGAAGCGGCCACATTTGTGGACGATCAGGAGCTCCTATAAAGAAGAGTAGTTGGTGTTGGCTCGAGGAGAGGCTAGACTTTTGTTCTGAAATTAAACTGTTTATTGTGATTTTTATGCTGCAACCCTGTGTACTACCTGTTTGTCTAACCCTTAGGAGAAGGGTCAGGTAAGACACCCTGGGGTTTACAAATGCCCGTAGAGGGTATAACCCTGGCCACTGACCCAAAATGTCCATGTTTGTTCCTCGAGCCACTCAGTTATCACTTCGTACATCATGCTGGAAAATGCATTTTCCGTCACCAAACTGTTCTTGGATGGTTGGGAGAAGTGGCTTTTGGAGAATATTTTTGGTACCATTCTTTATTAATGGATGTTTATAAGCAAAATTGAGAGTGAGCAGACTCCCTTGGCAGAGAAGAAACCCCACACATGAATGGTATCAGGACATTTTACTGTTGGCATGACAGAACTGATGGTAGCACTCACTTTTTTTCCGGAAGCCTCAAACACATGGAAAGGGGATTCATCAGAGAAAATGACTTTACCCCAGTCTGCAGCAGTCAAATCCCTGTACCTTTTGCAGAATATCAGTCTGTCCCTGAGTTTTGTCCTGGAAAGAAATGCCTTTTTGCTGCTCTTCTTGACATCAGGCCAACCTCCAAAAGCACTCACACCTGCCTGCGGCCATTTCTGAGCAAGCTCTGCACTGGTGCTACCCCAATCCCGCAGCTGAATCAACTTTAGGAGACGTCCTGGCGCTTGCTTGACTTTCTTGGGTGCCCTGAAGCCTTCTTCACAAAAATTGAACCTCTCTCCATGAAGTTCTTGATGATCCGATAAATGGTAGTTTTAGGTGCAATCTTAATAGCAACAATTTCCTTGCCTGTGAAGCCCCCTTTGTGTGCAAAGCATTGATGACTGCACGTTTCCTTGCAGGTAACCATGGTTAACAGAAGGAAAACAACGATTAAGTCCCACCCTCATTTAACAGCTTCCAGTCTGTTATTCTAACTCAATCAGCATGACAAACTGATCTCCAGCATTGTCCTCGTCAACTCTCTCATTTGTGTTAACGAGAAGATTGCTGACATTATGTCAGCTGGTCCTTTTGTTGCAGGGCTGAAATGCAGTGGACATTTTTTTGGGGGGATTAAGTTAATTCTCATTGCAAAGAGGGACTTGGCAATTAATTGCAATTCATCTGATCACTCATGACATTCCGCAGTATATTCAATTTGCAATCATAATAACTGAGGCAGCAGACTTTGTGAAAATTAACATTTGTGGCATTCTCAAAACTTTTTCCTCACAATTAATTATTGTTTAGTCGAATTTTGCCATAATTACAGCCCTGTTTCCAAGAAGTTGGAAATATAAAGAAAAACAGAATGCAAGGATGTGCCAACTTTGAATTTCATGCCAGCAACATGTTTCAAAAAAGTTAGGACAGGGGCAACAAAAAACTGGAAGTTCAGTAATGCAAAAGAATAAACATTGAGGAACAACTCACATCTAATTAGATGAATTGGCAACAAACCAGTAACATGGGGCATAAACCTGAGATTGAGATCTCATAATCTACGAAACATCATATTATTAAAAGATTCAAGATCCTAAGGGGGAAAAGAGGAGTGGGATCACTGTGGAATATTTTAGTAAAGGGAAACAAACGGTGCCGGTAGGGCGTATACTCTGAAAATTGCCAGCCAGGGGTTGTAAATGTTAATCAGTGCATTCCAGAGGTAGGACCATAAATCAAGGGATTAGAGGCAAGGACATAGAATGTATAGGAAGACAGGTTTATTGCCATTTAGTTGGACCCCCTGATGCAGACAAGGAGGAGGATGGAAACAAGAGCTAGCCAAGGTCAGATCTACTGGCGCCAGCCTACCCCCCTCAACTGTCTTCTTTTATTCGGCCTCCGAGATCACCAGAGGGCCCCACGGATAGAGAGGGGGTCTGCAAGACGGGACACGCCCACACAGGAAGCACGCTCAGCAATTTCTATACAATGACTGGGTGGGGAATAGGCTACATAAAATGTGTCCGATGTGAACAGACTTCAGATCTTCCTGGCTGTATTTTGGGGAACGATCTCCAGATATATCTGTAATAAAGGCGTTTACTTTGGAAATAGTTGACCGTGTGGACATTCTCTGATTCGGACTCGGGGGGAGTAGTTTGAATTCTACATCACCCAGATTGTAATGAGATCACAGTTAAAAAGCCAGCATCTTTGAAAGTATGGGTTGCATTAGAGCACATGGTATGGGTGTCTTCTGATGGCACCTTAACAATAAACATTTTTTACAGGTTTTGGAGAAACATATGCTACTATCCAGATGATGACCCGATGTGCTAATTAGTTAATGGTTAATGGTTTAACAGCATTTTGGGTGAAATGGAGCACAATGTTAGCCTTGCCTGGTAGTGATTGTCTAGACTTTTAGATGCAGTCTATCATTAGCCAGCCAACTACGGTAAAGTTGCTGCGGTGTCCACGGAAAAAGTAAGCTAACAACATTTATTTAAATTTGCTGTCTTAAAATGTGCATATCGATACTATTTAATTTTTTTCTGGGGCACATTTTGGGGGCAAGTGTCACGTCCTGGCTAGGGGCCCCTTGCCATCTTTTGTGCCTCGGGCTCACAGCCAGGACGTGCAGTGTAGAGGTGCCTCTAGGCACCAGCTGTTATCAGTTGTCTCTGATTGGGGAGCCTACTTAAGCCAAGTCATTGTCCTCACTTGGTGTGGTTAATTGTTTGTGCTATGACTCTGTTTGCGCCCGCTGTCACATTTTGTTTGTTTTATTGTTATTCTGTGGATTCGCTACATGTTTTTATAAGTAAGTTAATTCACAGAGTGTTTTGTGTTTAGTTGTATTTTTGCTGCTAGTTTACAGACCCTTTCTTTTTCGTGTACAGTTCATGTTTGTTTTGTTTCAAATAAATTCACTGTTCACCTGAATCAGCTACATTTCGCAAGCAGCATCGGAGGAAAGGGGAGTATACACGGAATGGAGCTTGTCACGTCGCCTCCTGGTGGTGGGCCTACATCCAGACGCGTGACTCTGCAGTGTTCGACATCGTCGGCCTTCTAGTGCCATCGTGTATGTTTGTCCTGTTTCCCATGTCCTGTGAAAACACCCTTCCCTGAAGCTGTGCCCAATCAGCTGGGTATTTAAACCCCTGTGTGTCTTGTCTCCGTGTGTGTTATGGTCGCTGTTGTGTTTACCAGTACAACGATCTGTACTGATGATAACTAGGACACTTTGTTTCCCTTTGTTTCTACCTTCCGTGCCTGCGAGCACGCCGTGCCTTTTAATTTCACCTTACAAGGTTTTGTTGGACTTGAGTTTGTAATAAACCGAACCATTCGTGAAACTTACCTGCAGCTTGGTCCAGATCATTCCATTATCCAGCCGTCACAGAAAAACACACCCAAAAAATATGGATCAAGCAGGGAGAGGCGGGGCTCTCCCTCACCGAGCAAGGTAAGATCAAACGAGTCACTCCTACGCTTTCGCAGGTGAGGCGACCCATTATCCCATGGGAGCCGTCCGTTGACCACCTTCAGATTTCGGTTTTGTTTTCCGCTTATTCCGTCTCTTACCCGGTGCTTTGCGTTAGTAGATTCCGGAGCACCGGGAAATTACATCGACATAGGATTAGTGAAACGATACAACATACCCCTAGTTCCTGTGTTCCCCCCCATACATATTCGTACCATCGACCAGCGGCCTCTAGGTACAGGGGCTGTTAACACTAGAAGGGCCAGAGCGAGCAAATTTTACCCAGTGAAGAGGAAAAAATTATATCTTCGCTCTCGATCAAATTCCAGGACCCTGCTTTTTTGACTTTTCCTAAATATGTGTGTTTTATCACCCAGTATTTTTAAATTGCCAAAATCACACTGAGAAAAGCTGATTTAAGGCTATTTAATTCCTGTTCAATGTTGAATTGCGCGTTCGGCCATTTTGTTTCCTGCATTCCATGGTTGCAATTCTCTTTTCTAACAGCAGATGTCGCAAGGGCTCCCGTATACGAGTCTTCTGTTATTCAGAAAAAAAAAAATATATATATAGATCAGTGTTATTCAATTAAAATGTAGAAAGGTCCAGTTAGACCAAATTACTTCAAGCAAAGGTCCGGAACGTCTTATTTGTGTTATGATTCAGTGTCATATATATTGAAGTAGTCTAGTAGTTGTATGTATGTAGAAAGCAACGGTTTATTTTATTTGACTTTATTTGACTGAAAAGTGTACATTTTAATAATAATAATACATATAGCTGCAAGCAGCAATTTGGGTTACTCCAAAACATTGGGGACAATTCGAAAATTGACAGACGTGTACGGCATGCATACGCAAAATGCGGAAGTGTAAAAGCTCATTTTAAGCTGCTGCAGACCGCGGGAGTTAAACCACGATCCCTGCGTTTACAATCGGTTCACTCTAACCACTGCCCCACCAACGAAGTTAATAAAGCGACTATTTCGGAATATTTTAATTGAAAATATACAAGACGGAGTGACCCTAATAATAAAACCTACAATTACAGTAGGATTTCTCCTGACGGAATAACGCTAATAATATTACATATGAAAATATTACAAGTCCACTGAGTAGTCTAAAGTGTTTGATTGACACAGACATCTGGACAAACGTTAGAAAATACACAGAAGCGGGAGCTGAGCAAAATTATGCAGGAAAGTCGAACTAAAAGCATTTGTGGATCTTATTTATTTGAGAGCTACTACTGGCGGTAAAAGCATGAAACTCGATGATTATTGGTCGACCGAAATGAAAATACAAAATTCTCAGATATCTGCGCTTTGATGACAGGACCACAAGGACTGCCCGTCTTGTGAATGATACATTTGCGACGATATCGGAGGTATTCGATACATTTGTGAAATACAGTGCAGTGAGAACATAATTGTAGTAGATGAACAAGGCGCGGTGTCGCTTTACACAATACATGGCCAATTAACCGGACACATTGGCATTGAATTTTGAATAGCCGTTCAACAAAATACATGTTGAATGCACAACGCAATTTATGGAGAAATTAAAGTAGTGGACAATGTTGTTATGCAACTGCGAAAAGGAGATGTAAAGTCAGCGTTCAATGTTCAGGGAACAAAACTTGTGAGCTCTGCCAGACATTGTAGCGATTTGACTTGAGACCAAATCAATTGATTCGCGATGCGGTTCTCAGGTGGGGGGTGGGAGCATTCTTTACTATATGAAACAAAGAAACCCTGAGCCCAATGCAATTCCCTAAGACTAACCTATTAGAGTATCCACAAATTACAAACACCCATTCGATTGCTCATTTTCATATCAGGTGATTTTACACGAATATTTCAAACATTGTAATTTAAATAGCTCTTCCTTGTCCTGCCTATTGTGTAGTAGGGAGATGATTGTAAATGAAGCGATTGTAAGCTATTATGTAAAACGCATTATATAGATTTTATAATGCGTTATTCTCTCCGCCACTTTTTAGTGTACAATATAATAATAACACATATTAATTTGGGTTACTCCAAAAATTGGGGACAATTGGAAAAGGGAATTTGAAGTTGTAGCAGACAGGAGGAATCGAACCTTGAAGCTTGAGTTTACAGTCAGTTCACCCTAACCACTGCACCACGGCAAAGCTACCAAAACAGCCATTTCAGAATGTTTGGTATTTACCTAATTGAAAATATACATGAAAGAGCTTTAGAATTATGTTCTTACTTTGTTCTTTTGAATGTCACTTGTTTTATTTAGTAATATTTGGCTTTTGTGAGCAGGTCTATTTTTTTTGTGAAATTTAGAACGTAACACGGACATTGGCCATAGATTGACAGTAAGGTGAAGGCGCAAGACAATCTCCTTGACATCACCAGTTCAGTTGCCAAAGTCATTTTGACTTTGTTTTCTTTGTTGCTATTTGTATTATTCCATCAATACAAACTGCAATATTGAGCGCGATATTATATTGTATAAAACCAAGCCAGACCAGCGTCTTTACACATTGTAGTTACTGCAATCGTTACACCCTTACCTCGAAAACGGAGCAACACTGAATCAAAACACTTTGACACAAGATAACAGACACCCAAAGGTTTCGGCCTTGACTTTGGATCCGTACAAGAAGCGCCATCTAGCGACCATTACTTGTCAGTAAATACGTCCCTGTCTGTAGACTCATCTGCAAATTTGGCCCAAACGGCGCTTTAGGGGGGTAACAATGGCTCGGCGCTTCTTGTGTAAAATAGACTTTAACGACGCCAATACCAGAGAAAACTGGCCTGTCAGAAGTGAGGATGGGGAGGGGTTCGTCACTATGTGAAAGATCATGTCAATTGACAATTGGTGCCATAAATGCTGAACATTATTTACAGGTTTTTGAACAAGATATGCTGCCATCCAGATAAAAAAGTTTTCAAACGAGTTCAAAATAGGCATGCATTTGTTAAAAAACAATAATATTTCCCAGATTCAAAATTTGATATGTTGTCTTCTGATGATCAATTAGCGTTTTGAAATGATATGGTCACATTTTACAAAACCATTTACAAGTCCTTGTACAAAGAGAATTTGAGAAATAAAGGATGTGTTGATTTCACTCGATTGATTGAGATTATGCGTGGATAAATGAAACAGGTATCCTACAGTGAACCCGTACTTGTCACTAATAGGGCCACTATTAGTGTGTTTCTGTAGGGTGTGTGAAAGGGATAGGTTGTGGTCCCTGATGATGTGTACTGGCAGAGTTACGTCCCCTGTCCTTTTGGAGTCTGTATGGCTGGTTCCCTCTGCACTGTTCTGTTTTCTTCCCGTTTGTCTCTCCCAGGTGTGTGCGGTTCCTCATTATGTCCTGTCATCGTCGGTTCGTGTCATTGGTGTCATCCAATCCCTCGTCGAGGCTGGCTATTAGTTTTTGTATTTAATCCTTTGGGTTGAGGGCGTGTGAAGGTGTGAGAGTTGGGGTGTGCATGTTGATTGATTTATATACATGCTGGTACTGCGATTTATTAGTATTTGTATTGTGATTCACCCCTTCTGGAGGAGGGCTAGGAAAGAAACCCATGGGTATACATTGCACACGTAGATTACCCTCTGTATATACACCCTAGGTTAGACGCAAGCGGCTGTCACCTTTTTTTGTAGCAGCGAGGGAAGACGTTAGGGCTAGTTGATGGTAGGCAGGATAAACTGAGGGGAAGTGAGGGCCATTGGTTGTGTTCTTTTATTTGACACCGTTTGCAAAGATCCTTCTCCAGTCTCCTGTACAGTGTTGTTTTGGTTTTTCTTTTCTGTCTGCCCTGTTTAATTATGCGCTGTAGCAGCGACTGTATTTATTTTATCCTCCATAATAAATTCCCACATGCTGGGATTACATCGACTTTATAGTGTGACGCACCCTTGAGATTTTGTAGACACCTTACACACACATACACACGTTTACACGCCAGTTGGTACGTGCACGGGCTGTTGCGCTCTTTTCTTGGTGAACAAAATAACACTATAGGAAAGGGCGTGACAAATTGGTGGCTCGTCCTGGATTATTTTCCCTGTTCATACCCGAATAGATTGGTGGTGTATTACTGTTTTGGTGTTTTGTTTGTTGATTGTGATTTTGTGATGGCTAGATCTGTGGTGCAGGTGTGTGTTGACGCTCCTTCAGTGGAGTGGTTTGACGATTTTTGCAAGATTGACCTGTGTGCACTGGTGGATCACTACTCATTGCCAATTTCAAAAGGCCTAGTTAAAGCTGAGTTTAAGTCTTAAAGTCGCTCATGGATATGCATGTTTTGCCGTGTTTGCTTGTGCCCAGTTCTGACAAAAGTTTTGGTGAAGCTACACCGACTAAGGGAGAGGCTGATGTAGAGGTCGTACCTAAAACTCCTTTTACTTTGCCCCGATTCAATCCTGCTTCCTTATCAGCTTCCAGATCAGGTGATACAGCACAAATTAAGGTGCGCATTGCTCCTCTCCAAATAAACAATCAGGAACGTTTGAGTGCCAGGCAGGCGAAATACTAATTTAAATTGGAGATGCGCAATTTCAGAGAATCTGAGGTAGGCTCCTAATTTGCTGCATTTGAGCGCATTGCATGTTTGTTAAATTGGTCAAAGGAAATGTGCCCTTTGCTATTGCAATGTAAGATTTGTGGTAAAGCACAGGAGGTGGTTTCGGCATTGCCTCTGAAGGACAGTTTGCAGTATGATTGTGTAAAGGCTGCAGTACAGCGTGCATTGTAGAATTCAAATCTTCCCGCTCCATCTCAACCCTTCGGTTGCAACCTCAATCCCAATACATGGTCTAGTCTAAATTTATCTGAGAAGTTACCCCCCAGTCATCCCCCTTCACCTGGTACATTATCCCTTTGTTGTTCTTGTCCATTCACATACTGACCCAAAGGCCTCTCTGCCTCGGTCCTGATTTTCAAAAACAGTCCTTTTAGTCTTCCATAGTGAGCCACTCTGTGCCTCAGATCTGTTGAGGGTCCGGCCTTCCGCCTTCTCCCTGAAACATTGTTCATGTGCCTTGAATCGGGTTCTGGAACCCGGAAGGTGCCAAAGGGAAAGGTTCTGGAGGTTTCACTTCATCATGTTGGTCCAAATCGTCAGTTAGAGGTGTGCAACACCATCCTTATATGAGAAACGAGAAGACAAAACACTGCCTCAGTTGACATGTTCACCTTAGCCTTAATATCTAGTCACACTACAAGTAAAATGCAACCATTACGGATGATGGGATCACTCCTCAAATGTCAGAGAAGTAAATAAATTGTTTTAGTTGCATGAAAGTATCACTACTAATTAACAACAAAATTAAACTAATTATCCATTCAGATTATAAATAACCATTGGAAGTATCTGAGTCTAATTGAAAACCTTCTTGTGTCCAAGGTATACTTCCATCTACGTAAATATTAATTTATCAGTTGGTTCCAAAACATAAGATCCGAAGAAACTAGTAGTTTGTAGGAACTAAAGTTTCCCCCCGGGTTGCAAATCAGAGAATGTCCACGCCGTTCAAGTCTTCCCAAATCATACACCTTTATTACGAATGCGCACCCGGAGATCTGTCTCGCCGGACATGTAGATCTAAAGTCCGTTCACATCGGACCCCTTTAAATAGCCCCCCTTTCCACACAATGCGCATACAATTCGCTA
>JACXGK010012795.1:0-13829 GCA_016801125.1 Novumbra hubbsi | reverse complement strand
CTATGCCTTCTCTCCGGTTGCCAGGGTTGGTTATTACCACTCCATCTCTATGCCTTCTCTCCGGTTGCCAGGGTTGGTTATTACCACTCCATCTCTATGCCGTCTCCGATTGCCAGGGTTGGTTTTTACCACTCCATCTCTATGCCTTCTCTCCGGTTCTCAGGGTTGGTTTTTACCACTCCATCTCAATGCCGTCTCTGATTGCCAGGGCTGGTTATTACCACTCCATCTCTATGCCTTCTCTCCAGTTGCCAGGGTTGGTTTTTACCACTCCATCTCAATGCCGTCTGTGATTGCCAGGGCTGGTTATTACCACTCCATCTCTATGCCGTCTCTCCGGTTGCCAGGGTTGGTTATTACCACTCCATCTCAATGCCGTCTCTGATTGCCAGGGCTGGTAATTACCACTCCATCTCTATGCCGTCTCTCCGGTTGCCAGGGTTGGTTGTTACCACAGCATCTGCGTGTAGCACAATAACACACAGCTAGGCTTGCAGGAGCTATCAAATCCCCCCATCATCTGGTGACCCCAATCAACAGGCCACATGGTGACGTGCTTCCGAGTGGGGAGGTGAGCTAATGCAGCCTGACCACATTACAGTTCTATGTCTGTAACCCTGTCCGGCCCAGACACAGGAATCTTCTCTCACGCGGCTGATTACTCAGTGTTTCGGCCAATCCCTGGAGACTATGGTCAACAGTAGGGTTGTGAGTTAACTGAACTGAATATTTCGTAGTTGGTGTGGTAAAATGGGACCGTGTCTATGCCCTCCATATTTTTTTTTACGCCCTCAGCCATTCTGCAATCCACTCCACCCACTCCATGTGGGGTCAAAGGTGACAACTGGGAGTTATTGGTGTTTGGCCCGAGAGTCAGATGATGTGTCTGATGCCACGCAGGCACTTTAGAGCTCCCACACACCTAATGTTTCTTCTTTGGTCTCTGTCCCTCCATCTTTCTCTGTTGTTCTGTTTTTGTCTTTTTCATTCTATATCCCTCTATTGTTCTGTATTTCTCTCCCAATCCTGATCGCTTAATCTCTCTGTTTTGCTCTTTTAACATGCTTTATGTTAGTCCCGTGCTGATCCGATACTGGCCCAAAACATGGGATTGGATATTGGTTTCCGAAAGTCTATATAATTAGCCGATGTCACGAAACAATGTGCCGCAAACGTGAGGTGTTGATGTTGGGCGGAGTGAAACAAGACAGACAGCCACCTGTGCGGCGCAGGGGTTTGGCAGTGGGTGACAGTGCCCTGGTAGCGAACCCAGGCTAGCCTGATGCCAGGCTAACTGAGAATACAGGCCTACCTAAATCGCTAGCCTTTGCTCTTAGTACCTTCTTAATTCGATTAGTCTGATTAGGATATTTCCCGAAGGGCCCAGATGTAAATGCCTTGCTTTAGCTTGGAGTGTTCCTGCAGTTTTTGATGACAAGTTGTGTGAATTGCAATCATTACAACTGTCAACAGAATAAGAATGACAGTATTGGATTGGTGTTCTGTATGACAGATCAAATAAAATTAGTATCGACAATTAAGTGCCGTCTGTGCATCCCTACTTTATCCATCCCCGTCACTATTCCCGTCGCCATTCCTGATCTCCCCGTTGCAATTTCTCATCGCTATTCCCTTTGTCCCCCCTCGCTATTCCCGATGTCCCCCCTCGCTATTCCCGATGTCCCCCCTCGCTACTCCCGATGTCCCCCCTCGCTACTCCCGATGTCCCCCCTCGCTACTCCCGATGTCCCCCCTCGCTACTCCCGATGTCCCCCCTCCTTTCTCATGCTCTCAATTACTCTCTCTCTCTCTCTCTCCATTTCAGATTTTCATTCTCTCTTCTTCCCCTCTTTCCTGGGTCTAAATGCAGAACCAGAAAAGCCACAGGGTGTAGCCAATTATTGCTCTAGCCAAGTGTTGGCCGGAAGTGTGGGGAATGTTTGGATTATAGTGCCAAAACCCAATCTTCAGATCTAGTTCCGTTCACTCGTGAAAGCATCGAATCTGTCAAAGCCAGGTAATGAAGGTGTATTCATAGTGAATGACAGAGCTTGAGATGTCACTACAATAGCCTTTCTGTAATCAGGAGTGTACTTGAAGGACCAAGCAGGTGTCAGGGGCTACAATGTGGGACGTGCTCAGAGGATGGCGGTCGGCAGGACAAGGTGACCTGTTTGCACACTGGGAGCTGTGGATTCTGGCTACTCTTTCATCGCTCTTCTTATTTACCCTCTCTCCCTTGTTCGCTCTTTTTCTCCCTCTTTCTCCATCCGTCTTTTCTCTTCCTCTCCCTTTTCTCCTCTTCTTTTCCCCTCTCTTATTCTTCCTCTCACTTCTTTCTTCTCCTTTTCTACAATGAGTGCCTCTCATCTCCTCTGTGGTGAGGGGATATTGTTGGTTGGGCGCTTCCCCTATCTCCTGAGAGCAGGCGTGAGAGACTTTCTCCTTCTGCCCTAAAGCCATGGTGAAATCAAACCTCAGCCTTCGTCTTCAGTCGTTGCCCTGAGCCACTGAACTATACCACTGAATATTGAGAAAAACGAATACGTTATCAAAGTCAATCACACAATTTCTCTCCTTTCTCGTCTCCTATTTTCCTTTCTCCGCGAGCATGTGCTGTCTGGAACAGGAGGGGAGGTAAGACCGCTTGTCCCTCAGTTCTTATGAAGGAAGGAATTAGTGTTGTTTCACTATGAATTGGGACTGTGTAGGTTATAAATATGCCGTGGAGAGAAGACATTGTGTCCTGGTTAAGTCGAGGCTGTTGAGAGTTCCTTTGACCCTCTGTTGCCCGAAGCTGTGTCTCAGCAGATACCGCAGCAACCTGGGTGACACACACACACCTCCTGTTCCCTCACATTCACTCCGTCTTCTCCTTATATGGACATTTCCATAGTCATGTATGATCACCAGTATGCACACACATCATACTTCCTTCCTTGCGTACACTGTGTTTGAGATCTTGTTGTCGTACATTTACTGGTTTTGGCCCAATTGTGGTTCTGGATCCGGTAGAATCTCATTTAAACAGACAGACACATACTAAAGTAATTAGTGGCAAATGTTAGCCAGGCAGCCAGACGGGGGCATGGGCTAACTATCAGGGCTTATTGTGTTGGGAACTAGCCTGTATCTTTTAATTAGAAGCTGTGTTCAGTCTGAGAGAAGAACAAACCAGAACCAATGCGCTGCAAGCTGTAATTATGACCGGAGGACAGGGCTTGGAGCACACAGCCCTGGGGCCTTGCCTTTGCCCATTACCGGGGTCGGCCTGGCGAACACACCCTCTCACTTAAAGGGAGACATGGGCACGTAACGGTACACACACATACACACTTACACACACCCATGATTAGAGGTCTTACCGAAATCAGATAGCACCAGATTTCTGCTCCTATTGATTAGTCTGGAGATGCACAAATACAGGAGGCAGTTGTAAATCCCGCTGGCTACCCCCTCCCCCCCCCCAGCCCCTGACCACACCACTCCTCCCAAACTGTCAGAGGAAAGCAATCAGATGAGGTTGCGCCAATCGATACCGCTTTTTTTTTTCCCACTCAGTGAGCTAGAAAAGGCCCCAAGTTGTCTATGTGTCTTGTTTATCATTAACATGCCCTATTTACATTTACTTTTCAGTCATTAAGCAGACGCTCCTATCCAGAGCGACTTACAATAAGTGCATTCCTCTTAAGATGTCTTGGAAAACCAACATCTGACATTCATAATAAGTACACTTCATCAAAGCCATAAGTTTGCAAAGTCAGTGCCAGAGAAATCAAAGTTAAGTGCATTTCTTCTGAGGGTGGGGAGGGGTATACACAAGTTAATTAAGATACTCATCAAAGAGGTTTTTAGCCACTTTCAGAAGATTGGCACGGACTCTGCTGTCCTGGCTTGAAGAGGAAGTTTGTTCCACCGTCAAGGTGCCAAGAGAGAGAAGAGTTTTGCCTTGCCTGAGCGGGCGCTGCCCACCCGTGAGGCAGCAAAGTGGCAGATCGGAGTGCGCTTGAGGGGTTGTCAGGTTTAAGTGTTTAGTCTGCAGGTAGGGAGCTGTGACAGGTGAGTTTGGGAAGGTTGAACACAAAACCAGCTGCAGCATTCTAGATTATTTGCATTTAATGGCACAAGCGCGGAGCCTATTTAATTGCATTAGTCCAGACCAGTAGCAGTTTAGGATGAAGCAAAATGTACGTCAATTCTTGAACAAAGATGATGCACTGTTCCCCCATTCCTCTGCTTTCCTCTGCTCATCTTTCTCCTTCTCTGTTCTAGCCTCAGCTGCCAGAGGTCCCAGTGGCCCCCGTCGTCTCAGCCCCCCTACTGACTTCCAGAGCACCTGTGTACCCAGCTAATCCAAGACCCCTTGACACCAGCACCTTCAAATGCAAAGAACCTCCCTCCTCTTCATCCCTCCCGCTACCCTCCTCCTCCTCGTCTTCCGCCAGAGGACCACGCGGTGAGCGGGAGCGCGGGAAAGGGGACAGAGACAAGAAGAAGAAGAAACACAAGAAGAAGTCCCGGTCGAGGTCACGCTCCCGTGAGCGGTCTAAAACCAAGCACGCCCTGCCCAGTGCATACAGATCGGTCCGCAGGTCTAGGTGAGCGCTCCGTCTCGTTCCTCCACAACCGCCCCGCTCTGCCCCATGACACCAATGTCAGAGTCACGCTTAATAATATCAGTCATCAAATATCCGAATGCTGTTTACGAAACTTAAAGTAGCTGTAGTCTCTGCCGAGACCTCTGCCTAATAAAGGAAGTGGATTGCTGGTTGGCTGGCTGGCTGGCTGGCGGTAACCTATCATCAACTAGGTTAAGTTGTCGTTAAACTTTGAGTTTCCTCCACTGTGGCAGGCTGTCCACTTCCCAGACCCCCCCGTACATGTCCAAGGAGTCTCCCCACATTTTCTCACTCCCTTATTTTTTTTTCTTTTAAATCATGGGCAATTTGTCATTATCATCCGCTGGAGTTACTGTAGTTCTGTTGAGTTACCCCGCGGTGTCATTTTGACGAGTCTTAATGTCACTTCACTAAGATTGAATAGATTTCGCCCACGGTTTTGAATCACTTATGTGAATGAAATGGCTTAGATTGACATGGTGTCCTCCGCTGAGCCCTGTGTCAGTGATTGTACTCCTCTAATGTAAAATCATGCTACATTTCATTCAGTCTTCTTTTTATCTTCTAACCAAGAAAGTCAAATTATATATATTTTTTTCGGTGCTGCAGTGGCAATTTGTGATAAGATTGAAATGCATTGCTTATAATTCACAGTCCATCAGTGTTTTTTTTTCTGTTTTTTTGGGTGGAACTGAGAGCTCTGACTTTCTTAATCCCTTACAATAGTGAATATTGGTCTATATGGATGGGGCTAAACAAAATCTTTGGATAGACGAAATACGCAAACCAAATGTCCAAGGGCGGCTTCTGTAGTTTCAAAACCCTGCTCTGGCTTCCTGCAGGACCTCCAGTCTGAGAAGCATTGATTTGCACTATAGAAATAGGGTCCATTGTGAATGTGGGTCTGATAGACGTTATTTAAGAAGACTTTCACAAGGCAATTTAGAGAAAAAGAATGTCATTTTTGTGCACATAGAAATCCCTTTGTGTTAGGATATCAATATAATATGGTAATTATGTTAATACAGTTATTATTATAATTGTTATTGTAATTTAAAACGGCTAGTTTGGATGTGGGATGTTGATTGGTTAACCATTTATATTATTAGTAGCTGTGAGTTCTTCATCCCACTCCCCATGTAATCCCGTTGAGAGAGTCTCTTGGATTCGTCAATGCACATCCACTGTCTCGCAGTCCAAGCTTTTTAGAAATACTTTCCCCTGGAACCAAGTTTGAACACAATATGTCTCCATCCTTCTACTGCATTGTGTGGTTTGCAACAATTAGGGCCTTGTTCGCAAACACGTAGCATAGGACCCCAAAAAATCTACACCATGGATCTTCATGGATTTTCTTAGTCCTAGACTAGTCTTAATATGTGTCCGCGAAACCGGCCTATAGGGTTAGACTAAAGATTATTCATTTGAACCCTGACCTAGGCCCATTATTTCAACAGGATCATCGTCTCATCCACTGAAATGCCGACATAAACAACTAGTTAGTCAGCTTACATTTTTTTTTTGGGGGGGGGGGGGGGCATCCTGACCGAGAATAATCGAATGTTGCACCAACTTTCCATGCCACTTGTCTGCTGCGTGCGCCTGTCTCTGGCGTGTGAGCTGTGAAGCGCGCCGACGCGCTGTAGGGAGCTGATGAGCAGAAGGACGTGATGCTGGGAGACGGTTACTCTCGTTGGCGCCTCTGCTTGCTCTTGTTCTCCAAAGAGCGTCTCCACGGAAATAATTAAAAAATCCTCCCGTTTTCTTGGAGCAACTGCAACAATTTAGCGGTGGCGTGCTACCATTACCAAATAAACCACGGGAAAACCCCGAATGGCGTGTTTACAGTGGAAACACGGCGTTCCGTTTCACAACCCTCTGCAGTTTCCGTCTGTCTCCCCCCCCCCCTCATTATGCAGGTTGAAGTGTTGATGAAAGTGCTGCCTGTGTCCCAAATGGAACGCTGTTACCTACACGGGTATGGAATGTCGACACCCACCTGTTGTTTTGTGTTGTTCACATGTTGTCGTGTCGCCTCCGACTTCCATGCATTTGAATGCAGATTTATTTTCCACCCTTATCTACTTGCTCATTACAGACACATTATTATTCTGATTGTTATCGTTGTTGATGCTGATGTCACCTTACTTCCTTGTAGGGATGTCGTGTTTAGGCATGCTAGGTTTGCGCCACACGTAGGACATTGAGGTATGGCCATAAAGCGTTGTCTCGTCTGCTCTGAAACCTTTTCCCACATCGCTGCTTGGATCACTCTCCAATTGATTGGGGGGGGGGGGGGGGGGTCAAAAGTAGTTCTTTAAATAGGGAATAGGGTGCCATTTGTTACGGATATTCAATCTGTCTTAGTCTGGGGGCTAATGACGTGAGTTAAGCTGCCGGCTCAGTCGGCTCATGTCCCGTCTCCTCTTTCTCCTCTTCTGCAGCTCAGTTAATGACACGCTGAGTGTTGTCAGATACTGGAGGGATTACATACACATGTGTCTGAAACTGTCAGTCACACAGAGACAGAGCCACACTTTACCGCTCAAACAGAGAGAGAAAGAGAGAGAGGTGGAGGGTTGGTTGGTGGTCATGTTATGTTGCTCAATACAATTAGCCCCTTCCACCTCCATGTGCTTTCTCCTTCTGCATCACCCTCTCTGGGTGTGTCTGTCTGGGTGTGTGTCTCTCTGGGTGTGTGGGTCTCTTTCTCTAAATTCCCTGGCTTTGTTTCTCTGTATCGATGTCTCTCTCTCTATTCTCAAATGGCTTGTGGTTAATGAGGACCCTGGCTGCGACCCTGGGGAGGTTTGTCCTTGTTAACTCTCCATCAGCTGGCCTACTACCTTCCCATATCTTTCTCTCCTCCCATCTGCGTCCTTTATTCCAGCCTCAGGGTCACCTACGCCTTGTCAGCTCTTTGACATGGTTTGTAGCCACTGACAGGCCTGCACAGCCCCCTCCTTAGCTCCTGCCCTCGTGCTCCCCCCCTGGGGGTTTGATTGGAGCTCTTAGACCCGGGGCCCCTGAGAGATCATTAACGTCAGAGTGCAAAGGCCCCTATTTGCCCATGAAGGCCAGGATGGGGTCAACAACACCTACCGGGTAATCAGACAGTGGATGCAAGGAGAGACAGAATAGACGCTGAGAACTGTCGGTTTGCTTCCCAGATCACACCCTAACCCTATACTGTGTATTACACTTCTGACCAGGACACATACACCCATTCTTTTTTTGCCGTTGGTTATGCTCGGGTGCTCTGTTTATACAAAGGGCGTGTAGATTCTCCCCTCTGACAAATTCCCTTTGATCACTCTGTTTATGTTTATCTTTGGGCCAATTTGGCTTTTGTCCATTGGTCCACTAAGGCCCCAACTGCTAAGTTCTTTTTAAGCTGCTCCATTAGATTCTATTTTCATGTGCATAAAATGTGTCAGTGTGACTTTCTCCGTCTGAGCTAGTGTATCCAGACACGCACGGACGCTGGTGTTCTTTAATAAACGCTCATTTGTAGCAGTTTGGAGGGGGGGGGCGGGTGGGAGTTGTCACTTAATATTGCGAGAGTAATTTGGTCCCGTTATTGCCCTTGACAGTGAAACGGCTGAATCACCATGGTAATGGCTGCCCTGTACTTTAAAGAGCTGGAGCCCAGGGGGACAGACAGAGGGATGGAGAGAGGGAGAGGTCAGGCCAGGGGATGGATGGGCCTGGCTGTACACAATTAACATCACGTTCATGTATCAGAGCTAATGTTGGAAGTATTGACCAGAACGAGTGACACCACCGCCCCTGTGAGTTAAAGCATTCTGTTGACCAGCCGCCTCACCAATGACACCCTGTTCGCTATCACGTGCGCTTACTTTTACTGTTGGCATCGGATGTTAGTGGTTTATTAGGGAAAGAGAGTTAAATAGGACACCTCCCGTGGCCTTAACAGCAAAGCTAAGGAGGCAGACCCTTGTTCTTATCTTTGTAGTATCCACGGGTGATGGAGTGTAACTGGCAACCATGGCTGAAGGACATAATGATCCTGGGCTCTGTATTTCAGTACTTTGGATTTAAAGTGGCAATTGGGTTACAGTGTTGACTCAACTTTTATTTGACTGTATTTGCATCCGTATTGGATAAATAACTTTTTTTAAAACGCGTTTTTTACATAGTCACCCTATTTTTGGTTACCAAAAGCAAGTGGTCAATCGGCTTAACAGATGTTTCTTATTTGGCGGTAGTGTTTGATTTGCATTTTTTGTGAATACACAACAATTGAATCAAAGGGAAATCTTGATTCTGCATTTGCATTTTGATCCGAAACTAGCCAAAACATTACGCAGGCAAAATAAATTGTAAAGTAGAAAGTAAGCATTGAAGTTCAGCAATAGAAAAATTACCAGGCAGAAAAGGATGGCCTCCGCTGTGGATGACATATAATTATTCTCAAATTCAATTAAAATTCAAATAAGACTTCCACAATCAAACTACAGACGATGGAACACAAGGTGTGAAAACACTAGTTACTCTCCATAATAGGATGGCCTTAACTGCATCTAAAAGTTGTCATTCAGCAGAACAGTTACATAGATGCACACTGCCATCGCTACCAAAGTGCAAAATACTTGATTGCCTGAGACAATCACCCGATAAGAATTAATTTAAGCATTCATTAAAACATTTTACATTACTATACTAAAGGCAAAAAGGTCTGAAACCAGCAGGAACCAAAGCAAGCTATCATACAGGCTTTACTGAGGAAGATGGGCAGCGTCTGGGGACGCTTATGGGCTAAATACTTTGGGCTATCATTGCATGCAAGTGATATGTGACCTTGCACTAAACATACTTTGTATTACATAATATTAGTCTGTCCAGACACTAGGTACAGCATATGCTGTCATGTAGAAATGGTGCTAAAAGTCAGCTCTTTAACCCCTTTAACATGTGATCACTGCCTATAAAATACTGATTAAACTGTCAGAATACCTTCGTACAGGGTGTGAGAGATTTTCAGTTCTTTTTTAGTTTCTGCAAATGTGTTTTCACTTTTGTGAATATTGGGTATTGTAGATTGATGGCCAAAAATTGTATTCAATCGACCATGTGTGATGTCTTCAACAAACTGTGTCTCTAGGATACTAGGCTAAAAGTGACTGGCTAAATAAGTAACAATTATAGTAACTAATTACATTACAAACAGTGCTCAGTTCTTCCGTCCATAACACTTCCAATCTTCCTCTGTCCAGTGTCTGTGTTCCTTTACCCATCTTATCTTTTTATTGGCCAGTCTGAGATACATTTCCTCACGGCAACTCAATGTGACTCAGGAATGCGTACGGCCCCCAAGTGCCTGTATGCACTCCCCACAATGCCTGGGCGTGCACCTGGATCAGGTCCTCAGTGAGCTTCTGGACAGTCTGTGGCGCAACGTGGCGGTGTCAGACACGCCGATACTTACGTCCAAGAGGTTCTCAATTTGATTCAGGTCTGGGGGACATGAGGGCCAGTCAATAGCATCAATGCCTTAGACAACCAGGAACTGTCTGCACACGCAGGTTACTTGAGGTTGTGCACCACCAGGTCCCCCTCGGGGATGTTAGGCACTCAAGCCACTCTTATGGAGACTGTTTCTGACAGAAACATGCAGTGGATCTCAAGGGCTGCAGGCACCGCCTCACCCTACCAGTGGTGACATGGACACTGGCAAAACGCAAAACTAAAGAAGAGTCAGTCAGGAGGACTATTGTCCGTTGCCATCACGTGCAAAACCAATACCTTTTTTTAGGGTTGGCCTGCTGTTGCCTCTTCAGCACACCTGTTGTCATTTTTATTTGCACCAAAACAGGTGACATTGATCCACAATTGCTGTGACATTGATCCACAATGGCTTTGTTGTGCATCAGGGCCTCCCACTCTCTGTTCTGGTTCAAGCAAGTTTGTACTGAGATGAAGTAGTGCACAACATTGATCGCATGGAACAGGCATCATTTCTCAGATCGAGGTCAAATATAAGAAGAAAGTTCTTTGTTTTTGGCCTTTTTGAGTCTTTAATCAAACCCACAAATGCTGATTTTCTACTATTCTAAAGGCCAGTTTCATTGGTTCTTTTTTCAGCACAACAGTTTTTTTGCTGATCTAACAATTGCTGAATGGTTTTCTAATGATCTATTAGCCTTTTCAATGATTATCTTGGATTAGCAAACACGGCGTGCCAGTACTCTGTATGCTTGTGTAGATATTTCAATAGAAAAACAGATGTTTCCAGCTACAATAGTCATTAACAACATTGACAATGTCTACATTTTATTTCTGATCATTGGTATTGTAATGAACAATGTGCTTTTCTTTGGAAAACAAGTACATATCTAAGTGAACAGAACTTTTGAACGGTAGTGTACATTTAAAAATCAAAAAAGTGTTAGTGTTCTACTTTTTTGTTGGCACACATTCTTGCAGGCCAATGTTGAATCTGTAGAATGATTAGGCCATTAGCCATAATTCTTATTAACACTCCCAATTACCATGCCACCTATGCAGTAAATTACACTACCATGGTAGTAGGTGCACCAGTGCAAGCTCCAAATCTAAGATGTTCACTTTACTGAAAACATTCTGTATTTGGCACCAATAAACCGATTTGATCTGCTCAAACACTAGCACTGGCATCCTGAGCACTGCACCAAAGGGTTTGCCCTGCCACTGATTCTCAGAAAAACAACATATACCGTATGGCTATATCAAATGCTTTAATTTTTCCCATAGTTCTTTTTGGTGGTGCTCAATGGAAGCCTTTTCATGTCATTCTGACATATAGCCCAATGATATTATGATATTGAAGAAAGCAATGGGATAGAAACATGCCTAACCTATTTAAAATGTCATCCAGCAATGTAAGTTGTAACATTGATCCTGCAACATTGATTGATGTGTTCGTTTTCATGCTTTTTTTTTTACTTTATTGGATAGACACAGTGAGGAAAGTGAGATTTTGCTGGCAGCATATCAGAGTAAACCTCTCAGCAACTGAAAGTAATCCAGTTACATTACTGAGTTTGTCAAATCCAGAAGTTATTTTATTGATAGCATTTTTAGTCAGTTAACTTGCAATTCAATACATTTAGAAAGTAACTACCCAACCCAGACAGTATCACAGTATACTGATGGAATTGTATGGGGTTTTTTGGAGGAAGTTTGGATGAGTTCTGCAAACAAGCATATATACATCAATTTATTTTATATTGCTGCCTAAAATGCAATTAAAAACAGAATGCAGTTATGTGCGAATCAAGTAATTAATTGGAAAGTGTGCAAAGACAACTTATC
The DNA here is from genome assembly GCA_016801125.1 of Novumbra hubbsi. Taxonomy (NCBI): domain Eukaryota; kingdom Metazoa; phylum Chordata; class Actinopteri; order Esociformes; family Umbridae; genus Novumbra; species Novumbra hubbsi. The sequence continues at coordinate 1,896 of JACXGK010012795.1, read as the reverse complement.
TGTTGAAACTGAACTATTCTTGTTTTTGGAACAATACATGCCCATTTGGAATTTGATGCCTCAAAAACGTTGGGAAGGGGCATGTTTCCCGCTGTGTTGCATCACCTTTTCTTTGAACAATTCTCTGTTAGTGTTTGGGAACAGAGGAGACCAGTTGCTGTAGTTTAGAAAGTGAAATGTTGGGTTCTTGATATAGGATTGCAGTGGCTCAATAATGCCAAATGTTGTTGAGGGCTGCAAGCAGGCATTAATGTGCAGCTTCGAAGTCACCCATGCCATGTGCATTAATGCACCTCCCATAACATAATGAATGATGGCTTTTGAACCGTGTGCTGATAACTAGCCAGTTGGTCCCTCTCCTCTTTAGCCCGGAGGATACGGTGTCTATGGTTCCCAAACATAAATTCACATTCTGCTTTGTCAGACCACAGGACAGTTTTCCACATTGCCTCGGTCCATTTTAAAAGATTTTGGGCACACTCTTTTCTCGCGCACTCTGTGCAACATCTTCTTTGGGATGCTCTTTTTATATCCAGTCATGTTACTGACCTGTTGCAAATGAACGTAATCAGTTGGTATTTGTATATTTTTTTTTTTCATTTATAGTCTTTTGTTGCCCCTGTCCCAGCATTTTTTAATTGTGATGCTGGCATCAAATTCAAAGTGGGCATATATTTTTTTGTATCAAGAATTAATAACAGTTCTAAATTTCAACATTTGATATATTGTCTTTGTACTATTGTGTGTTAAATATTGGTTTTACATTATTTTCTCATCATTGCAATCTTTTTTTTTTTTTTACATTATTCACAGATTTCCAACTTTTCGCTTTGACGTTAATAAGTCTGCACAAACCCTTTATGCAAATTAATCTCATATTAAGAAAAAAAGAGCCTAGAGCCTATTTTGAAATAAATAATAGCACCCATAGCCTTTTTATTTTCATCATAGAAAACATGCCTATTACTGGTTTTGGTAGTTTACATTAATATATTACCATTATGCATTCCTGATTGGGCATGTTATAGGAAACAAGTTGGGAATGTGGGTATATTCTGAAACTAACAAGATACATGGATGAATGCCTTTTGGATTTGCAGGATAGGGGGATTGCAAATTATGTATTTTCAATTATCTAAGACGAACAGTTGAAAAATCCATATGCAGGATTGGGGAATTGCAATGCAGTGAATTATTAATTTTGCGTTACTTACATTCCATAAGGACAGGGTTCCAGTACTAATATAATGCAACTTGAAAAGGACATTGACAGAAGTTAATGTGGTGTGCTTGCTGGTCTTGAAGCATTTATAATTGTGAATAAATTGTAGGAAGTCTTGTGGTATGTTATAGTTATTTTAGTAGGTTTGATAGTAAGCTAGATTGAGTTCTCAGATGTTTTGGTTAAATTGTTGAAACCTGTCTGTCGAATAAGTTCTAAATGATCTTTAAAAAAAATGAAGTGCCCTGTCTGATTTCCTCCCACTAATTCTGGAAAATTTGTATAAATGATAATGAATATTTTAATAATAGAATTATCTGAAAAGAAAGCTCATTATTTGTATAAAATAAGTCATCTGGAACTATTAATAATGAGAAAGGTGTGTGATTTTTGTTTGTTTTAAAGTATAATTAATACATTTTACTTTCAATATAGCTTTTCATTTATTAAATTATTTACAACGGTGGTATCCTGACTCGATATGGGTCCCAAAGCAAAACAATTTGAGAACGACTGTTTAAATATATTCACTTGGAAGTAAATAGCTAACTAGTTTGAAAGACAAAACAGTTGTCCGCTAATAATAATGCTGACTGGTACCGTAGTTCTTAAGAAGGCATGTACTTTATGCTAGGGGAGAAGGCATGTACTTTATGCTAGGGGAGAAGGCATGT
>JACXGK010012794.1:0-13827 GCA_016801125.1 Novumbra hubbsi | reverse complement strand
ATCTAGGCTAAGACTAGGATGTGTGGATGTGTTGGGGTTAAGATCAAGGCTAAGACTAGGATGAGTGGTTGTGTTGGGGTTAAGATCGAGGCTAAGAATGGGATGTGTGGTTGAGTTGGGGTTAAGATCAAGGCTAAGAATAGGATTTGTGGTTGACTTGGGGTTAAGATTAAGGCTCAGAGTAGGATTTGTGGTTGGGTTGGGGTTAAGATTGAGGCTAAGACTAGGATGTGTGGTTGTGTTGGGGTTAAAGTTGGCACTGAGACCTGTGGTTATATTTTGGTTAGGGTTATAGTTGAGATTTGAGGTTATGTTAAGATTGGGGTTAGAGATTAAATGATTAGCTGTGATAAGGTTAATGTTAGGGTTGAGTGTTGTGGTCATGTTTGGGTTAAGGTTTGGCATAAGACCTGCAGTCATTTTGGGGTTAAGATTAGGGGGAGGACCAAGACTTGTGGTCATGGTAAGGTTAAGGTTAGTACTAAGACTTGTCATCGTGTTGGGGTTAAGTTTAGGTTTGAGATCTCCGGTCATGTTAGGGTTAATGTTAGGCCTGAGTTCTGTGGTGATGTTCAGATTCAAGTTTGGAAATTTGGTGATTGACAGGACCGTTGCTTGGCTACCATTTGTTGTCAATTGATCTGAAAAGATAAAAATAGCAGTAATTTCATAACAAGTAAACAATGAACCTCCAACTGAATAATGAGTGTATGTGCCTGTACAGGTGTGTGTGTGTGTGTGCTAGGTTAACTGATGGCTTCCAATTGATTTCACCAAAGGTGCGGCAGGGCTGGGTTAGGGATCTTGATCAATCAATCAATCAAATTTATTTATACAGCCCTTTTTACAACAGCAGTTGTCACAAAGTGCCTTTACAAAAAAAAAACGTTATGCTTGGGAAGGGTTTTGGAGTTAGATAGAGCATTGCCAGAAAATGCCGGGTGAGAAACATGGCCTTGTAGTCGAAGCCAGGTTCAACTGGAAGCCAGTGGGGTGTGTGGAGGAGAGGGGTGACATGGTAAAACTTGGGAACGTTGTACACAGATGGTCTGAAAAAGACCAAGCTGTATTTGCCCACAGACTCAGTCCTGGCTGCTCTCAAAGTCTATATGTATTTTTTGTAGAAAGGAAGGAAGTTGAGCCTAAGAAGTTTAATGATTATCTATTCACTGTTGTTAATCTAACTTGGTAATATTTTGGTCACCAGAGCCCCACTAAGGGAAGTCGCTGGTTAGCACTCAAAAAGAAAGAATATTATTAATTAATAATTAATAATAATTATTAATGGCCTGTAATGTTCAGTTATGGTAATGTTCAGTTATGTTATAACAACTCAACAGAAGGTACAGTAGAGTCAAAGATATCCAAATACATGCTGGTGTGCAATACCACAATGACAAATTGAAATTTGTGGAATTCGGCAAACTAGTACAGCAGCAATTGCAACCAGGTCTTTCGTGGAGCTCTTTGGCCAAACATGAAAGTAGAGCTCTTTGGCCACACATGAAAGTGGAGCACTTTGGCCACACATGAAATTAGAGCTTTTTGGCCACACATGAAAGTGGAGCTCTTTGGCCACACATGAAAGTAGAGCTCTTTGGCCACACGTGAAATGAGAGCTTTTTGGCTACACATGAATGTGGAGCTTTTTGGTCACACATGAAAGTGGTGCTTTTCGGTCCCACATGAAAGTGGAGCTCATTGGCCACTCATGAAAGTAGAGCTCTTTGGCCACACATGAAAGTAGAGCTCTTTGGCCACACATGAAAGTAGAGCTCTTAGGCCACACTTAAGGTATGTTGTTCTCCTTTCCTTTGGATCTTTTCCCGAGGTCCGTGGTGTATAAAGGTGTAGGCAACAGAGTGTAGGGAATGTTTTAGAATACTTACAAGACCGTATGGTGGAGAGCTGCTGTTCTGGGGATGGTAATGCTGAAACAGTAAATTAGATCTTATAAAATTATATAATTCTACATATGTACTTTATCTTATAAAAACACTGGGACATATAGCAGACACTTTTATTTAAAAACAGTACAGTGCAAACATTTGGATACCTTTCAGCACCCATTTTAGAACTCAAACCTTTTATTTGGTTGTCAGTAATTTCATTTGTTAGTTCCCTTTCTATTGAGTGACAGAATGTACTGGAAATATTGATGCTTTTACTATATGAAGTTTTACTTTATGTTTTACCACATCTCCTTCCAAATATGGAACAGAGCTAAACTTGAGGTGGTCTCATCTGATGGATGCAATGAAAGTCTAGCTGGATGTGTGCAGTTACTTGCTAGTTTGGATTACTAGCAGATTAGGGCGTGTCCGTCCCGGTGAGGGTCTGGGTCAATGTCAGGATTAGGGTCAGTTTGTCTCACCACAGGGCAAGCTGCTGTCTATCTGTCTGGCCCTGGCACTTGTCACACCCCAGAGGGCAGAGTCCCAGCTGATCACAGAGCCGTCCTCACAGGAGGTGTGTTTTCCCATGTCGTTCCACATGCGGAACAGGTAGAGCTCCACCTGGGCAATAATGACTCCTGAGGGGCGGTCCGAAGGCAAGCAGCCCAATCGCAGCAAACCAGTGGTGGTAATCGCCTTGGCAATAACTGTTCTCTCAGCAACTGTCTCACCATCAATCTATAAATACAGGATAATCAGTAATTAAGGATAATACAATACAAGATCATATAGCAATACAGGATAATTTGATGAAGGATAATATCCTGGCAGTTGTTGTGGTGTGCAGATGTTCATAAAGACCTTTTTATCAGTACAAGAAAGAGGAAGATTAAGAAGGATACCCATCTAACCCTACAGGAGAGTGTTCCTACCTACATACCTACACCCACCTATCAGAGAGTGTTCCTACCTACATACCTACACCCACCTATCAGAGAGTGTTCCTACCTAAACTACCTACACCCACCAATCAGAGAGTGTTCCTACCTACATACCTACACCTACCTATCGGAAAGTGTTCCTACCTACATACCTACACCTACCTATCGGACAGTGTTCCTAACTGTGTTCCTAACTGTCCCTAGTAAGGTTGGAACATATAAACCAAATGTATTCTTAGCCTTGATCCAAGGGGGTAGGTTTATATTGCATATTGAGGGGGTCAGAGTCAATGGATCCCAGGATATTACAGTCTTCGTCTGTAATATTGGGGGGGTCATGAACCAGGTGGAACTCAGGAACGACCAGGTGGGCCATCCCTACCCAGTGCTCTGCCCAGTCAAATCTCTTGTCAGTCTTAGAACCCAAATGGTGGAAACCGCTTCCACTGGAGGCTAGGATAGCAGAGTCCCTGGCCCTAAAAGTGTATTGGGAAATGGCTTATCATGTTGTGTTCACATTCCAGTGTGTGTATTCACCTCCAGACTGAAGGAGTTGTGCAACACGTCTCTATGGAGACACAGCTGGTGCCAATATGTGGGCGTGAGCGATAGCGGGAAACGGTGTCTGACTCCAAGTAACCAAGCATAGACGGCATCCTTGTCCCCCTCCAATCCCAGCTCAGGCTTTGGGGCAAAAGCAGAGCTATATTGGAAGGCTATCCAATCACCAGGGACAACCACTCTAACATGAACACAAACGGTCATCTTGTAGAGGAAAGGCAGGACAACACCATCCTGCAGCATCCAGCGCTCAACACAACCACTCAACACTGCTTTACTGTCACCCAGGAAGTAACACAGACCTGGGGAGGAAGACAAACGTAAAGACAAAAAACAATAAACACCAAACAAAAATAGCAAAAAAACAGCAAGACAAAAACATATATGATACCATATGTTTGAAATATCGAAACAATCAAATTCCTAATGGGAATATTGGAAAACACTTAAGCTACACAGAAAGTGGCTCTACTGGGGAAATATGTGAATTATTTTTAAGTAAATAACTAACTAAAATGACTGTGTTTCTGTGTTTTGAGGTTTCATATTCAAAAGCATCCACTCTGCATTCCAGAGAGAATGGGCCTGTCAGATGTGAGGACGGGGAGTTGTTGACCACTCTCTTAAAAACGGCATGAACGTAATAAGCTTTGTTCCCCGATGAGTTTTCACGCCAATCCCTTTGATTGGTTGATACGGATTTAAAGAGGGACCTACCTGAGAGAGGATATGGTCTATGTGTTTCTAGGGGAAACTGCTGTGATGTGGTATCTCTGTTTGTAAACACCATATGATCACATTAAAAATAGTTTGAACTAAAGTATATGGTTTTCTAGGGTATTTATTTGAGTAAATTATAATTAAGTTGACTCTACCCACAAACCTTTGTAAAGCGGAAGATAAGGTATAACTGCAATAAGGGGACAGATAAAAGCACTGCTAGCCAGGACACATCAATTGATGAAGATATCAGATCTGATCTATTTAAGCTGGCAGATGGAGCAGATGTATTCAAATTCAAGGCTGACAAAGGGAATGTTGAAGCAATTCTACTTTTGTCAGTATTGACAGTGTACTCAAATTTAAATGGTGAATTTGTGTGTCAGAACCACAAAGAATTATTGTTATTTGTCAAACCGTTGTTGTCTCATGCCAGGTCTGTATGAAAGGTGTTAACAGATGAAAGACAATAATACGAGTGGCATGTTTAACAGAGGTACTATTGTGCAGTACTACAAATATCATTACGATCTTAGCAGAAAATGACAGTTGTGTACTTGTGGTGTACATGGACGTAACTGTTTCTGTGTAGAATTTGATAAAATGACTGAGCATTGCAGATTCTTGATTTACCCCTTTATCCTTGTAGGAACCTATTTGGAATAATATATTTTTACCTGATACGTAATCTAGGGTTAGGGTTAGTACATTTCTGGCCTCTTCTAAATATAGAATCAACTGTCATAGGTTAATGTATTGTTCTCTCTACCATAACAACAGGAAATGCATTTTCAAAACAACAGTTATATTTAATTTCCTGAATTACATTCTCTTGGACCGATGTAGAGACAGGTGCATACATTTGTATATTCTCTGTCTACCCTCTCTCTCATTCTCTCCATCTCGTTTATTCTGTCTCCTCCCATCACTCTCTCACTCTTTCCCCCTCTGTCCTTTCTTACCTGGGGTGAAAGTGAAGATCAGCCAATAGAAAGTGAGGAAGTGAAGGGTCAACTTCCTGTTGGTTGGGGATTCACAGCGTTGCATTCTACTGAAACACAATAACAAGAACACGATTAAACTCTCTCTCCCTTGTTCTTGGACCCCCCTGTCTCAGACAAAATGCTGCTATATTATTGTGCCGGGGGAGCAGGGCTAGTTCTCCTCCATAACTCTATGTTCTCCTCCATAACTTTATGGAATGCACTCTTTAAAAACTCTCCTTGTATCCTGTTGTGGTTCAACTTAGAAGGACGTGAGGTCTCAGCCTACACCTGTGGAGTACCAGGCCCAGAAGACCCTGTCCCGAGCACTCCTGGTTTTGCTGCAGAACAAGAAGATACCTGACGATTCCAGCTGCCACTCTGCTGACCCCCCTCCCAACCTAGATCAAGACGATCCTGGCGATTCCAGCTGCCACCCTGCTGACCCCCTAATCAATCCACCCTGGACTGTTCATGCTTGTCATCTAGATCAGGCATTTTAGACTCTGGACACAGCTCATGGGAATTTATTAATTATTAATAGTATTCTTAAACATCACCCTGCACAGCCAGAAGAGGTATGGCCACCCCTTTGAACCTGGTTCCTCCCTAGGTTTCTTCTTACAATCCACCCCCCATAGGGAGTTTTTCCTAGCCACTGTGCTTCAATTCTGTTGTTGAATGCTCACTGGAGTTTTAGGCTGGAGTTTTTTGTAAAAGCACTTTGTGACAACTGCTAATGTTAAAAGGGCTTTATAAATACATTTTATTGATTGATTGATTCTTTCCATGTCTGTCTTCTTTTTCTCGGGTCTCTCTCACTGTTCTTTCTCTTTCCTTTCTTTCTCCCTCTTGTCTTCTGCCTGTCTCTCTTCCTGTTCTTTCTCCTTCTTGTCTCTCTTCCTGTTCTTTCTCCTTCCTGTCTCTCTTCCTGTTCTTTCTCCTTCCTGTGTCATACCAGTCTCTCTTCCTGTTCGTTCTCCTTCCTGTGTCCTTCCTGTCTCTTTCCAGTCTCTCTTGCTGTTCTTTCTCCTTCTTTTCTCTCTCGCTGTTCTTTCTCCTTCCTGTCTCTCTTGCTGTTCTCCTCTCCTTCCTGTCTCCTTCCTGTCTTTCTCACTGTTCTTTCTTATTCCTGTCTCCTTTCAGAATCAACAATCAGAAGCAGAATCCCCTGGTGTTTGAACAAGTTATTGCCTTGAGTGTGAGATTGGGCACAGCAGCCAATCATGATGCTCCCTTTTATTTGGTCAACTGAACACCCAACCCAGTGAGCATAGACCAGGATTATGGTATTTGGTCATCCTTTGGTCAACTGAACACCCAACCCAGTGAGCATAGACCAGGATTATGGTATTTGGTCATCCTTTGGTCAACTGAACACCCAACCCAGTGAGCATAGACCAGGATTATGATATTTGGTCATCCTTTCGTCAACGGGTCTGAGTGAGATACAGTTAGAGCTAAGGTGAGGCACAAGCGCTTTGCTAAAAAAGGAAACATCCTAGCCCTTGGGACTTTTGTCCACACACTTGAAGAATTTCACTCATTGTGTCCAAACTCTACACACATGCCAAATAAGACACAACACTTGGAGACTTCTGTGTCAAATGTAAACTCTGCAATTAAAACCTAAAAATTCCCTTTTCAAAATGTAATTTTTTAAATCCCTTTATAATTTCCTCATAGAAGTTTCTGAGAAAGATTGTTTCAGTACATCTACTCACATTTTAATAAACACAAAAATAGAAAGGCTTCAAAAGAATATATACTGCTTATGTGTCTGCCATTGCAGGATTGTACAACAACAAACACACAGTAATACAGTACAGTAATCAATACAAAAAGTTAGTATAAAGTCCCAGAAAAACGAATTATTACACTATATAGATGGGTTTTCCCAATGAATGTAAGAAACTACATTTTTGAAAGAGTCTACTGAAAACAAGTGCAAACTAAAGTGGAAAGTGTGTTACATAATGTCAAATAAAGGGCAAAGCAGAAAGTGTGTTTATACTTTTGTTACATTTGCATAAGACATGCTTTGATGCTTTTGTCTAAGTACACTGGCAAATTGTAATATTTGCTGGTGCATAATTGGTTTACAATGTGTGGAATTTGGGTGCCAGGCAAATGATTGGTGAACTAACCCAACATCAAAACCTAACTCCTAACCTTGAGCATGAAATAGCATAACATTTTATCCTGGATTACTAAACTGGGGAGGACTTCCTGTTCCCACAATGATAGTAATGTAGCTACACACACACAGTCATGCACACAACTACACACACACACATTATGATTTAACCTGAGCTACTATACCAGGAAGGACTTTACACACAAATATAGTAATACAACTACACACACACACATTATGATTTAACCTGAGCTACTATACCAGGAAGGACATTACACACAAATATAGTAATAAAACTACACACACGCCGCTGGGCAGGGTTGGGCTGACAGGATTGTGTTTCTCCTGAACACCTTTAACGCTCCGGGCCAGTTTGTGTGTGTGTTGTTGTGAACTAGTGTGTAAGAACTTTAACCCAAACCAAACTATGATGTAACCATGCCCAAACCAAACCCTAGCCATGCCCTAACCATATTCTAACCTGACCTAACCATACCTTAACCATGCCTTAATTGTTCCATTACCATATCCTAACCTGACCTGACCTAACCGTACCATAACCATGCCCTAACCACATAGAGAAAGGCATGTTCCCTTTTAGTTCTGTTTGTAGTTAAACATCTTCACTCTCTTTTGATTTGTACTAAATGTAAATGATCTCCTTCTGGTTAATTTCCTGAAGAACAGCCACATGAAAACATACTTCAACGGCAGAGCCTATTCAGTGGGAACCCTGATGAAAAAGGACCATTAATCTTTCCCAGGACACAGCACATTTGAAAAAGTTAAAGTAAGAAAAAGCAGTGATCTTACCTTGTGCTTTGAAGTTTTGTGTATGTGTTTGTGTGTGTCTTATGAAGGCGTAATTGTCCTTTATCCCCTTTCCACACTTGGATGGCTTTTCTCCATCTTTAATAACCCACAACAATGTTGATGTCCATGATTGCCCTCTACTGTTTTATCCTCTACTCTCCCACAGTCTCTTAACATAACACACGCTATCTGTCTGTCAGCCTGTCTGTCTGTCCGTCCGTCTGTCTGCCTGTCTGTCTGTTTTTCTGTCTAAAGCTTGCAACAGTTCAGGAAATCAAAAGTCCTGAAATGTGACTCCAGCCACCTGTGACACACCCAACGGTAGTGAGGGACAATGCAAGTGTGTGTGTGTGTCTGGGTTGTTGTGCTGGTGTTGTGTGTGTGTTAAAGACAGCAGCTGGCACTCAGGATGTTTGGGTAGACAGTTCCTAGAGATGGTATTTCTCCTGTAACATGTAATAAAAGATAGGATGAGGGAAAATAAGAGAGGATGAGGGAGAATATGAGAGGATGAGAGAGAATTAGAGAGGATGAGGTAGAGAGAGAATAAGAGAGCATGAGGGAGAATAAGAGAGGATGAGGAAGAATTAGAGAGGATGAGGAAGAATATGAGAGGATGAGGGAGAATTAGAGAGGATGAGGAAGAATATGAGAGGATGAGGGAGAATTAGAGAGGATGAGGGAGAATAAGAGAGGATGAGGGAGAATAAGAGAGGATGAGAGAGAAGGAAAATAAGAAAGGATGAAAAAGAATAAGAGAGGATGAGGGAGAATAAGAGGATGAGGGAGAGGGAAAATAAGAAATGATGAGGGAGAATTAGAGAGGATGAGGTAGAGAGAGAATAAGAGAGGATGAGGGAGAAAAAGAGAGGATGAGGAAGAATTAGAGAGGATGAGGAAGAATATGAGAGGATGAGGGAGAATTAGAGAGGATGAGGAAGAATATGAGAGGATGAGGGAGAATTAGAGAGGATGGGGGAGAATAAGAGAGGATGAGGGAGAATAAGAGAGGATGAGAGAGAAGGAAAATAAGAAAGGATGAGGGAGAATAAGAGAGGATAAGGAAGAATATGAGAGGATGAGGGAGAATATGAGAGGATGAGGTAGAGAGAGAATAAGAGATGAGGGAGAATAAGAGAGGATGAGGGAGAATAAGAGAGGATGAGGAAGAATATGAGATGGTGAGAGAATTAGAGAGGATGAGGTAGAGAGAGAATAAGAGAGGATGAGGGAGAATAAGAAAGGATGGCGAAGAATATGAGAGGATGAGGAAGAGTGGAACAGAGGTGAAATTACAAGTGCCGGTCTATTGTATCCCCCACTAAGAACAAATTCTTTAAGTATTCATTTCTCAATTCAATCTCTACCAGAAAGAGGAATGTAGTAGTTCCCGCTGGATAAATACTCCTTCCTGTAGCTAACACATTAGGATGGTGAGGAAACCTATATTTTTTACTATACTTCAGCTCGTTTGTTAGATGTCTAATGTGCTATGGACATGTTTGTATGACAATGTAACAAACAGTATAATGTGCCACACATGCACTCACATTTGCATGAAGAGAGACATTTTAGTTTGGTTCACAGATTCATCTTAACACAAGAGAAGTGATTGAAGTTATAAAAGTTTATTTTATTCTGTTAATGCTTTACTCTGTTCGTACTTCCCATGTAATCAGAACTCTGCCTGTCTGTCTGCCTTGCTGCCTGTCTGTCTGCCTGTCTGTCTGCATTTTTGTTGTGCGTCAGCAGCATGCAAGCTCTGGGTTTCTCCCTTTACCCCTTCTAATAAAGTAACCACTTCTAACGGTTGTTTACTGTGGGCCCAGAGTGTACACGGACCCGTAGACAGAATATACAGTGGTTTGGGTAATAATAACATTTTTATTTGCCAGATTGGTGTTACATTTTCAAAATATTGGTCTGTTCCAGAGTGACTTACTGTAAAGACTGCTTCTGGGAACGCTTATCAGTAATTATGTCAAAAATTATGCAAAACGGTATTCTGAGAATTGGGATAAACAGATAATTCACAGGTTATTCAGAATGACAGGTTCATTCACTCTGCAGAAGATCCAGCCTGCAGCAGAGCCAATCTACAGTATATCCAGTCAGCAGTAAATCTCCAGTGGATCCCGTCCTTTATAGATCCAGACTGCAGTAGATTGAGATCCTTATAATTGCATGCTACTGCAATAAGTTGGTAACCATGAGAACAAGACTACGGTCCTTTCTGTTTCTCCCCCAATCGGTCAAAACCTGCCACCTCCTTGCTCTCCTCTTCCATCTCTCTGTCTGCCCATCTCTCTCTCCCTCTCTCTCTCTCCCTCTCACTGACTCTCACACACTCACTCTCTCTCTCTCCCACTCTCTCTCTCTCTCTCTCCCACTCTCACACTCTCTCTCTCTCCCTCTCACTGACTCTCACACACTCACACTCTCTCTCTCTCCCACTCTCTCTATCCCTCTCCCACTCTCACACTCTCTACCTCTCACTGACTCTCACACACTCACTCTCTCTCTCTCCCACTCTCACACTCTCTCTCTCTCTCCCTCTCACTGACTCTCACACACTCTCTCCCTCTCACTGACTCTCACACACTCACTCTCTCTCACTCTCACACTCTCCCTCTAACTGACTCTCACACACTCTCTCTCCCTCTCACTGACTCTCACACTCACTCTCTCTCTCTCCCACTCTCACACACTCACTCTCTCTCTCTCTCTCTCTCCCACTCTCACTCTCTCCCTCTCACTGACTCTCACACACTCTCTCTCCCTCTCACTGACTCTCACACACTCACTCTCTCCCACTCTCACACTCTCTCTCTCTCTCTCTCCCTCTCACTGACTCTCTCTCTCCCTCTCCCCTGTTACTCTTTCTCACACTCTCGCTGTTACTCTCTAACTCTCTCCCTCTCCCTCTTTCTCACTCTCTCCCTCTCACTGTCTCTCTCTTTGTCTACTGCTTTCATTTCTGTCTCTCTATTTTTCTCTCTACCTCTCTAAGGAACAGTGATTCCTTGCTGTGATTAGTTATTGCCCATGAAGGGCCCGGCCACAGAGCCCAGCAGTCTCGGTAACATCACGTTTGTGACACCATTATAACCTGTGACATAACATCCTGTTGGTCAAACGGTGGTTATCTGGTCAACAACACGGGTACTGTCTATCATCTCCACACACTCCACTTCCTCTCTAGACCCCTCCCCTTCCCCTCTGTCTCCCAGTTTACTGGTCGTTTTCTTGGCGGGTGGTAGGAAGGTCAGGAGTGTGGGCAGGAAAGCCAAGGCGTGGAGTGCAGAACAGAATGCCGTCAGCGCTAGGCAACGGAACAGCGAGCGGGTAAGATTGGAGCGGACGGTTGCCAAGGGGAGCAGCGCTGCGGTGTAGCAGATCAGCATCTGCAAGGCCGGGACGCCATGTCTCTCCAACGCCAGTCGGACCCACACTGTCCTGCTGTCCCCGCGGCCAGAGGAGAAGGTGGCCAGCAGAGGAGCACAGCAGTCTGTGGAGTGACCCAGCGCTGAGATCAGACACAGGACAGACACACAGTCCAGTTCCACGCCGCACAGAGTCATGAAACCTAGGACCCCAAACTGGACAGAAAGGAGGGTGAGGCTCAACCAGACGGCCACTAGGGGCTCCACCACTGCCAGGGATGACAGCCCCAACAGGAAAAGTACAGCAATCAGGGAGTGACGCAGGGGGGAGATCACAGCTGTGGCATACCTAAAGACAGAGAAGTTAAAAACAACCAGAGACAGAGACACTCTCAGTACTAATCCCCCACTAAACCTCCCTGGACTATTACACTCTCAGTACTAACCCTTCACTAAACCACTAGACTATTACTAATCCCCCACTAAACCTCCCTGGGCTATTACACTCTCAGTACTAATCCCCCACTAAACCACTCTGGACTATTACATTCTCAGTACTATTCCCCCACTAAACCACCCTGGACTAATACACTCTCAGTACTAATCCCCCCAAACAACCCTGGACTATTACATTCTCAGTACTAATCCACCACTAAACCACCCTGGACTATTAAATTCTCAGTACTAATCCCCCACTAAACCACCCTGGACTAATACACTCTCAGTACTATTCCCCCACTAAACCACCCTGGACTAATACACTCTCAGTACTAATCCCCCATTAAACCACCCTGGACTATTACACTCTCAGTACTAATCCCCCAATAAACCACCCTGGACTATTTCACTGAGTACTAATCCCCCACTAAGACACCCTGGACTATTACACTCTCAGTACTAATCCCCCACTAAACCACCCTGGACTATTACACTCAGTACTAATCCCCCACTAAACCACCCTGGACTACTACACTCAGTACTAATTCCCCACTAAACCACCCTGGACTAATACACTCTCAGTACTAATCCCCCACTAAACCACCATGGACTATTACTAATCCCCCACTAAACCTCCCTGGACTATTACACTCAGTACTAATCCCCCACTAAACCACCCTGGACTATTACACTCTCAGTACTAATCCCCCACTAAACCACCCTGGACTATTACTAATCCCCCCCTAAACCACCCCCCTAAATACTATTTCATTCTCATTTGGGAAAGGAAAAGGAGGAGGAGACATGTTGTCATACATAGTGCCCCTCTCTCTTCCACATAAACACACAAATGGCCCACCTGTCAAGGTAAACAAAAGAAGGGTTGAAGATCAGGAAGCGGACCCGTGATGTCAGAGAAAGGCGCCTAAGTGTGTCCAAAAGAACAGACATCTCTTCCCTTTTGTTCTCTGTTGTCTTGGCAACCAGGAAGACACGAGAAGCAGCCATCTCTGGCTCCTCCCCTTCACCTCGCTCAGCAAAGATGATGTCATCGGCAAAATGAGCAAATTGCGGCTGGCGAAGAAAGGAGAGACGGAGCATTCGCGTGAAGCTCTCACGTGATTGGGTGGTGGTGGAAAGATTCCGTTCTGTCAGGAACTCCAGATAGCTCTCCAGCCAGCTGATTCGCTGGAACCCTTTAACAATAATTGAATAAACACATTTACGTTCACATAATAATATTAATATACCAGTATTTAATAAACTCTGAAACGATGTGTGCGTATATTTGCACTAGATTGCTATTGTTCTGTTTTTGATGGGTTAGGGTTAGTAAATACAAAATGGATGTAAATACAAAATAGCTGAGATTTTTAGATGCAACTTTAAGGTATGTCTAGCTATGGCAGTGGATCAGAAGTTATCAGTTTTTATCAGAAACCCCACAGACACTTCTCCAGTAAGGGATAAATGTTAAAGAAAACTTGGAACTGCTCTGTTAACAAACCCCAAATCAATGGTTTCACACGGTATGTTTTAGATAATTATGTATTTTTTCAGTTCTTCACTACAGTCAAAGAACATACATACAAACCTCCTTTGCCAACATGGGGAATATTTCTGGTAACGTTACGTTTTTCATTAAGCAAGAGTTTAGCTAGCAAAATCTTGATGACAATTCATTTTATTGAGTAAGGTTAAAGCTAGTTGATTAGCTAAATCATGATGACAATTCATTGTGTTGAGTAAGATGAAAGCTTGTTAGTTCGCTAGCTAATTAGCAAGCCATACCTTGTCTGGGAGGTGACTGGGACAAAGCAGTAATCACTGCTTACAATATTTGTAGTAATGTAATGTTTGCTTTTTCCCTCCCCACTTCTGCCATGTCCTGTTCCTTGTTATCACCCTCACTGGTAATCCTATTTACTGTCCTGTTCCTTGTTATCACCCTCACTG
>JACXGK010012793.1:0-13835 GCA_016801125.1 Novumbra hubbsi | reverse complement strand
ATGTTTTTCTTCCACCTGATGGTGAGCGTTCCTTGTTCATCCACTGTCGATGTGTGGAGGTCTTCAGATGTTTTTCTTCCACCTGATGGTGAGCGTTCCTTGTTCATCCACTGTCGATGTGTGGAGGTCTTCAGATGTTTTTCTTCCACCTGATGGTGAGCGTTCCTTGTTCATCCACTGTCGATGTGTGGAGGTCTTCTCACCAGTGCTTTCTTCTATTGATGTCTAGGTTGTTTCGCCTGTTTTTTGTTTGTTTCAGACTAACATTGTTTGATCGCTCAGCGTCTAATTGCTTTCACAGGCACGTACCCCTTTTTCCTGCCCTTGATGCGTTGCCCTTTGACTTTGGCGCGTGCCCTCCCATGACATCATTATGTACTGAGAAGCAGAAAGAGATGTGTGACTACTGACAAAGTGGTCACCTTGGAGATGACCGTCCTACCTTCTTGACATCATCCTTGTGATAAAGGAGTAAGGAGGGGGGAGGTAGAGGCCCCGAGGGGAGGTGGTTAGATATTCGGCAGTATAAACCCTCCCCATCATCCCAGCTATAACACTAACATTAAACCACCGCCAAGCGAACAAAGACACTAGCAACATCCCTCCTGTACCATCACACACACACACAGAGAGAGGGAGAGAGAGTTTGAGGGAAGAGAATAAGAAGGGCAAAGCGTGAGATAGTGATGCTTTCAGCTGGTTCCAAAAAGTGAGAGCTTGTTCTGCTGATTGACTGCTTGAGGAAGATGGATCTCACCCTGAGACTATAGAGACCCACAAAATCCAAGACCAGAGAGATATCTTTAAAGGTGAGTGATTTTTTATTTTTATTTTTTATTCTTCAATGTAAAAAAACAAATTCCACATAGTATTTTAATGTTTTATTTCATTTTTAAATAAATGTGTACATGTTAATGTTCTAATAAAATCGATGTTTCCTACTAATGTTTGTTGACCTGGCTGTTACTCATAAATGTATTTACTACAAATGTTGATCGAGATCATATTAAATGGAAATCACATCTGGAATTTTCAGTAATGGAATTTCTAATTTTCATTTTTCAGACAACTTGAACAAAGCAGTTTCCTCCAGCAGTAGAATTGTAACGGTTGTTATTGCGCAGTGTGATGTATCATAAGTGTCATTTCTGTCTAGAGTTAGAGATTGACTAGTAATATATTTGCATGTGTAGTTCCATGTCTTAAGTGTCCTTTCTGTCTTGAGTCAGAGATTGACTAGTAATACATTTGCATGGGTAGTTACATGTCTTAAGTGTAGTTGCTGTCTAGATTCAGACTAATATAGTTACATGATTTGGGTTTTTGCAGAACTCCACTGTTTGCTGTGTCTATACTGGTGCCCAGTCGACTGCCATACCATTGTTGCTGTCGCTGCTCACTGCCGCCATGTTGTACCCAGCTCTGCTGTCTGCCATCCTGCTTCTGTTGGCCCCCCTGGAGCCCGCTGAGGGGCGTTCCCTGCACCCCTCTTCTGATGCCGTCCAGGTATGAGGGGGCGAGTAGGACGGTAGAAAAACAAGTATGGGGAAGTATGAGGTGTTTGAATTGTGTGCTCAGTGAGTAAGCATCTAACGCTTTATACAATTTTTCAGTGTGCTTTAATATTTGTCTATTATTAACTGTTTTATCTGTTATGTCTACCAAGTTTGTTGAGCAGTTCCTAGAACACTACAACAACCTCCTGCCAGTTGACGACCCGGAGAACCTGCTTGTCGGTCCACCAGAAGAGCCCTCGGCTTTCCCTTCTGGGGTCAAGGTTGCGGAGTACCCCAAATGGTCTGACCTTCCACCACAGGGTGACAGCACCTGGCTCCGCCTCCTGAAAACGACCCTGGCCAATCAAAAGAGGGCTGTGATGGACCGGTCGAGAAGGGGGTGGAACCGAGGGTGTTTTGGATTGAAACTGGACCGGATTGGGTCAATGAGTGGTCTGGGTTGTTAGTGGAAAGATTAAGAGAGAGACTTCAGGGGCAATCCCACTGGCGAAGTCAGTTACCCACATACAGTAAATAGAATGTTGTTTGTGTGCTACGGATGTCTTCAGGTAGTGTAGTGTCATTTGCAAATATGAATGTAATAAAAATGACTTCCTTCGAATCCTGAAAGCTTCAAATTGTTTTAATATCTAGCTTTTACTTTGTTTAAAAGTATTCTTGTGGTTTTAACAGTACACAGTTGGGCAATGTTTAAAAGTTGTCTGTCTTAACAAGTAGCCATTGTTAACGTAGGTATAGCGGTCATTGCAAGTTGTTTGAAGTTATTTGTCATCTTTTTGCTCTCTGCTATTCATTCTCCATACATTTGGCATGAATAAACGTACACTAAGAACAATTTCTACTGAGTGTTTCTTCCCAAGTGCGAACGTATTTAAGTGTAAAATGTACACGCCTCCATTTGTTCCATATTTTCATGTGTCTTCTCCGTGTTTACGCATTTCCATTCACTTTGGTGGTTCAATTTCTCTCAGCAGATATTTATACCTCTTTCTACAGATGTTTTTTCATCCGCCACTGAGACTGGATATAGGTCAGCGTCACGTGTTGGGCTTGTGTAGGAAGAATGATTAGGTTTTGGATCTACACTGACGTTCACTAATCAGAATACTGCTGCTGCTTCCAAACTGATATTGCATGCTAATGTTTTACTCTAAGAATGGTTACATACTCGACGACATTATGCCTACTTGCTAAACATGAAATACTTCTTGACTCTTAAGTCCACTTCTTAATAATGGTTAAAGCATAATTGTGTTTTCCTAGGGGTCAGGGTTAGACAACTAGTTAAGCTTTGTGCTGATTTCTGATTGTAAACTACACATTAACTACACCTTTAATTGAGGCCATGGCAGTCTGTTGAAAATCTATACAGGTTGATGTGTTTCTTATGTATTCACGGTATCATAAAATAAAAAATATAGGTGCCCAAGAAAGGGTGTGCATCGCTAGTGGCTGTGAGGAGATGGGCTCAGGTTAGCAGACCGGAGGCATTTGATACAGAAAACCCCTAGACGGCAGTCAGAATAAGTTTATCATGCTGCCTCAACCCAAATAGCACTAGACTTGGACTGGACTCTAGAGGACAATTAAACTGATCATTCAACTGCATATGCACCCAGATGTATACATTTCAGGTAAAGGTTGTAGTTAAGATCAAATCTAAGTATAACTTGTCCGTGGCCTTTTGGATGAAAGCATCTGCCAGGTGTACATACTTGTTGAGACTGTGCTATATTGAGACATACTACACATTACAGTAGCAGTCTTGCATTTGCTGTTAGCTTCAGTGTCTGGTCAAAGATCTGCTGGTACTAGAATGTTTCATTACTTTTCTGAACTTCTGTTGACTGAACACGACTAACCAACCCAACTGAGGCAGTTCTGATTGACAGTGCTCAGGCATCTACATGCCTACTTTAAAGACTCATTCGTTAGTGCAAAGTAGGCCTTGAATTGCATTAGAATTCACATGAGAACTGAGGTCATGTGGTCTTCTTGAGGTAGTGTCGTACATACAATGCACAGTATATACCAGCCACCACGCAGCAGACCCCCTGTTTCTATTTATACAATGACCTTTACTTTGCCTCTCTGACTTTAAGCTGTGAAGTGGAAGCCAGAGTAAGGTTTGTTCACAGGGGGTCATGGTTCTTCAACTATCCACTTTTTAAAGATAGATTATACACAGTGAGTTTAATTCAAAAAGTATTTCCCATATACGTGTGCACACCATATGTGGAAAAGCCTTTTGATTGGATTACAGCAGTAGGTGTATTTAGAAATGTCTTTATCAAAGTAATATGACATTTTACCTCTCCCTTTGTTGAGCAGTCTAAGCTCAGTCTAATTGTGAGGGGATCTCCTGGGCACCTCTCTCTATCGGTCAGTCCACAGATGTTCTATGTGTTTAGGTCATGCTTGAAAGTATATATTCATCGGGGATTACCTGGAGGATAACCTTTGTTGGCTTTGGGAAAATCATGAGGCCATAACACATTTCTCGCTTGGTCCTGGTGGACTGAATGTGTCTTCCTGAAAAAAAATCTTGGATGTTATGGTCTTGGATGTTATATTTTGTGAGAAATGTCTACTGTTGTCCATCTGGTGACCGTACCCTACATCTTAGGGTATCTGGTAACCTTGTCCCGAGCCCTCCTGGTTGTGCTGTAGAATGATTCCAGCTACCTGATGATTCCAGCTGCCCCTCTGCTGACCCCCTAGTCAACCCACCCTGGACTGTCCCTGTCCTGCAAATCTGGTCATGCTTCTGACCTAGATTAGGCTTTATAGACTTTGGACACGACCCATGTGAATTTATTCATTATTAAGAGTATTCCTAAAACATCACCCAGCGCAAGCCAGAAGAGGTATGGTCACCCCTTTGAGCATGGTTCCTCTCTAGGTTGCTTTCTACAATTCGGCCCCCATAGAGAGTTTTTCCTAGACACCACGCTTCAACCCTGTTGCTCAATGGGGTTTCAGGCTGCGTGTTTTGTAAAAATGGCTTTATAAATACATTTAATTGATTGAACCTCCCTGATGAGGTTTCTCTTTGTCCTGTCTTCAGTTTTGGAATAATGTACTGGTGGTGGGGTCTTGCCTCTTCAATGATACCCTAGAAATATTCTTATATTGCTCTCATATCTTTCATTTTCAACACAAAGACCTCTAGATGATTATATAGCTCCTTGAAACCCGTGGTTATCTGAATTATGCAACCAGAAATCCTTCCAGAAAATCCTCCAGGAACTGCTGATTTTATTTTTTGAAAGTATCCTTTATAATCAGACCTACTTTTATTGATGTCAGGTGATGGCAAATTATTGTTGTACATGATTTGGAAAGCGATTGGTTAAACATGAGTGCAGCGTCTACAATGTCATTATAAAGGGCACCAGGCAGCTGCTGTGGACAGTGGATCTGTTGAGTTCAACTTCAGGATTGGAATGGGCTTGTGAGAAACTCTCCAGGCAGGAGTAGGAGAGGCAGAGAGGTTGAAAGTGAAGGGTCATGGTCTTTGGACTGTAAATGTCACATTGGAGGATAGGGATTTGATCCCGCATTTGCTCTGTGTCTGGGTTCCCCCAAATATATCGGGAAGGACACACAGATAATTTTTTTCTTTTTATGAAGGACCTCTATGAAGTGTGTCCTTATCTACCCCTACGCACAATGAAATGTGTTAAGATGCTTACTGGGATTCTGAACTCCCTGAAAAGATCAAAAATAATTAATGAGACCACTTACCAATATGTTACTTTAACCCAGCTATAGTAGGCCAAGTCTAAAGACAAGGCAAGAAAGATAGGACAGAAATACTAATTTGAGAAAATACACACTTTGTTATTGTTAGACAGAAACCACTTTTGTAACAGACAATTTCTCTGTGACATTTTGAAAGGGGCGAGGTTTAGAGCAGTGACCCATAAAGGGGTGTGTCCACCGAGTGGGTGGGAATAAATAGGCTGCCCAGCTCTGCAAGTCTCCACTCACACCAGAAAGTCGCAAGACAGGACTGAGGCATCTCACAAACGGTAAATGACCATTTGGATATCTCTCTGGAAATAGTATGGGGCTACAGGATATAATTGGTTCTCTTCTATAGTTTATTGACAACCAGGTGACTGCTGATTTTAATTCATGTTGGATGCATGGCCATTGATTTAACGTCTTAGTTATTGAGATGACTTTTGAAAAAGCAACAGAAGTTATCAAAATCTTTCAATATGCCTTTTATTAAAGGGAATTTAATTTGTCAGTTAAAAGGCATTAACCGTTCTTTAAATGGGGCCATTTGTCTCACTTGTTTTATTACATATACTAAAGTTTTCAACTTGTTGCTGTGTGTTGTAAATCCATGTGTTCGTAGCTTGACCTAGCATTCTTCTCAGCATTGTCATACTATGAGTAGCAGGCATTAGATGTAGATATCTTAAAGATCAGCTTCACATGGATGAAGACTGCATATCTTGAAGCTATAACTTGGTAACAATGTCCTATGTATTAGATGTCCAAATGACTGAAATCTCCAGCAGTCATAAAGTATTGGTTGTAATTGTTTAAAACTTCTCTCTACTCTCTACAGAGGACTAAACCAACTCAGGCAAAATGGTGAAAGTCGGTGTTAATGGGTAAGATACATACAAATGAATAAAGGAATAAATAAAACCCGTAAACTGAGATCAGATCAAGAGAAAGTGATTGCAGAAATGCAGCACAAAATGGACGCATGCTGGTAATCTCACACAGGGAGTACTGATCTTTCTGTACAACAAGCACCTTTGTTTGTAAGCGGTGTATAGTAAAGAAATAATGACAGTGTCATTTAATTCAGTTAACCCAGGGGGAGTATTCACATGAGACCTTCGCTGTCTAAAAGGAGAGCTTATGTGACTATGCTCCCTGGGACATGCACCAGTCTTTTTATAGCCAGGCAACCTTTGGACGAAAAGGTCAAGGGTAAAGACAAGTGTCCTGTTGGCATTCTTAACTAGCAACATGTTCAATGGCTTTACATTTAAAACTTTAAAATAGCTCAGCAACTGAAGCGCAGGAACTATGTGAAGCCCAGTGGTTAGCGGAACACAGGCAGACAGAAGTACAGGCGTAATAACACTGGTGGTGTTTCAATAGTCTTCGTGGTGTTCTGTGGTTTTCACTAGTCCTCACCTTGTGATCACCTTGTGATTACAAATCAGAAAGGTTTCTCCCATCATTGTGGAGACCTCTACATGAGAAGCAGACAGACTCTCCATCCCGGCCCACCTAGTAGCCCCAGGTTCCATTACGAGTTCCTCAAAATTAGATTTGGCTTTGTTATAGTGAGCTATTGTACAACAGAAAGGTTACAGTACAGTACATGGCATTTGAAACAAGGCACCCGCTAAGGAGAGCCCTAACTGACGCTAGAGGACAGATTGACAAGTTGAAAATATAAATTAGAGAACACCATCCCTGTGTGGCCAAACTAGAAATTAAAAATGTCTTTTTCCTTTTTGTAGCAGTGTTTGGCTTATGAAATTCCATACTTTTAATACAGATCGGGATTGAAGTGTGACCAGTGATTAATTAGGGGAACATTCTTGTCTCTCAGATTTGGCCGTATCGGGCGCCTGGTGACTCGTGCTTCTTTCCAGTCCAAGAAAGGAGTGGACATTGTGGCCATCAATGACCCCTTCATTGACCTGGACTACATGGTTAGTAACTCCACTGGACCAACCTAGAACCACTTAAATGATCAAAAGTGATTGAGAACAACCATTTACGGAGTTGCAGATAAAACACGATGAATATGAATTGCCTGATGTATTTTTCTGTCAGTAACTTGTATATGTTATTGCAACCTATATGCATTGTGAAACATTCAGAATTCATAATTTTATCTGGAAGAAAATGTATGTAAATACAACATTTTGAAAATGTGTGTGCTGACTGCAGTAAACCCGGATGGGGTCTGCAGCTGTAGAACTCATCACCACTCTTCATTCCTCAGGTTTACATGTTCAAGTATGACTCCACCCACGGACGTTTCCATGGTGAGGTAAAGGCCGAGGGTGGCAAGTTGGTCATCGATGGACAAGCCATCACAGTGTTCCACGAGTGAGTTTATGCGCATTAAAGAGGAACTCCATTCACACGTTATCTATACTTTGGTGCCTCCCTGTGGACTCAAAACGAATCAATTACAGTCTACCACACTCAAACGATTGGCTCTTCATCTCTCCCTATTAATAAAGAACCATTTTGGCTTCCAGGTTGAATCATTTTTTTTATTGAAATGAAAAACATAGCAAAAACATTGCTACCTAGACAGAAAAAGTGTGTTACTACAGGGACAGAACGAAACAGTTGGGAGTGAAAGAGACCTGGCTGATTTGACCTGAGACTTTTATTATGAAAGGAAACAAGCTGTTCGTTTGGTAGAGTTGAATACACCTAGTCCAGGATGCTCTGCTTTCTCTTGACCACTGAACTCTCTCTCCCTTTGTGGCTCTTTTCTCTTCCTGGTTCTCAGGAGAGACCCAGCTAACATCAAGTGGGGCGATGCTGGAGCAACCTATGTGGTTGAGTCAACTGGTGTTTTCACCACCATTGAGAAGGCCTCCGTAAGTGTCCTTAGACAGAGCTTCTACAACTTAGGTATAGAATGCAACAAACTACTGTACAACGTTTACGATCAAGCCCAATCTTCTCTCACCCAATATCCTCTCACCCCTCCTCGCCAGGCCCATCTAAAAGGAGGTGCCAAGAGGGTTATCATCTCAGCTCCCAGCGCTGATGCTCCCATGTTTGTCATGGGTGTCAACCACGAGAAGTACGACAACTCCCTCAAGGTTGTCAGGTGAGACCCTCTTCACTCCAACACAGGGTCCAGATTTGGTTTCCGCATTTGCCCCAGACTCTCTGAATTTATGCTGTACAGGGAGCTGACACGATGGTTAGGGTTAATACTTAGGGTTAACTGACTTGTTCATGGACAGTACACAATGTTATTATTACCTTGCCAGGTATTGGTATCTAGAAAACCTTTGGGCTAGTCGTGGTCAGACACTTTAACAGCTAAGCTACCAGACACATGGCACATACGGTCTGCGGCCCGCTAGTCATTTGGTAGCTGTTTAAAAACATGACACAACTCTCTCTTGTCTCACCCGCAGCAATGCCTCATGCACAACCAACTGCCTGGCTCCCCTGGCCAAGGTCATCCATGACAACTTCCACATCATCGAGGGTTTGATGGTACGGATTAAAACACAGCCCCGGATCAATCACGTAGAGAGGGCTTTGCCTGACACCACAGGAGATTTAACGCTCACACACACACACACACACACACAGTTGACATACCCACAAGGCCGTGCAGCGGCGATGTTCCCCTGACCTCTCTTCCCCACGCCTTCCCTCCGCTGATGCCTCCCCCAGAGCACTGTCCATGCCGTCACCGCCACCCAGAAGACCGTCGACGGCCCCTCCGGAAAGCTGTGGAGGGATGGACGCGGCGCCAGCCAGAACATCATCCCCGCCTCCACTGGAGCTGCCAAGGCTGTCGGCAAAGTCATCCCAGACTTGAACGGGTCGGTACCACAACCTCTAGCAGATAGTCACCAGTAAAGCAAACACACTCAGTGAGGATGATTGTATACCAACCGCTGACTAATCATCATCGAAACTTGTAAGATTTGTAACCCGACCAACAAATATCCTCCTTTAAAACAGTTTTACAGTAAAGTTATTTCGAACACTACTAACATAACCAACAATGTATCAGAAATGTTGACAATGTCACAAAAATATAACTTATAACACTACTAACAAATCCTAAAACCATTAAAACACTATTAAAAACCATCACTATCTAGTAGCAAACCCTCAAACACCAGTAAAACATTTGTAACTCAATTATACAGTGGTTTTGAAGCAATAGAAAGTAATTAGGCCAGGCAATCAAACTACAGAGAAGTAAATAACTGTAACCCATGCTGTTATCAACCCTCTCATTCCTCTCAGCAAGATCACTGGCATGGCCTTCCGTGTCCCCACCCCCAACGTTTCAGTGGTTGACCTGACTGTCCGTCTGGAGAAGGCTGTGAGTAGCTCCTCCCTTTTCTTATT
This sequence comes from Novumbra hubbsi, assembly GCA_016801125.1. Taxonomy (NCBI): domain Eukaryota; kingdom Metazoa; phylum Chordata; class Actinopteri; order Esociformes; family Umbridae; genus Novumbra; species Novumbra hubbsi. The sequence goes on along the minus strand of JACXGK010012793.1, from coordinate 4,206 downwards.
TCCCTACAAATCTACAACAAACAGCATGTAGTTAAATCCTATTGGTTATCCCTAGTCCAGGTCTAACAAGCAAATAGATAAAAATGGATTATGTAGCATTACAGCACTTTGACAAGCCACTTCTGGTATCCCGCACAGGCCAGCTACGAAGACATCAAAAAAGTTGTCAAGGCTGCTGCCGATGGACCCATGAAGGGAATTCTTGGTTACACAGAGGATCAGGTTGTGTCCACAGACTTCAACAGTGATATTCGCTCCTCCATCTTTGATGCTGGTGCTGGAATTGCACTGAACGACCACTTTGTCAAGCTGGTTACATGGTAAGTTTTAATCTTTTAACATACACATACACATGAACAGACACAGTCTCAAACACTAACTCACACAGTCTCAAACATGAACTCACACAGTCTTAAACACTAACTAACACAGCCTTAAACATTAAATCTCTCTTTCTCTCTCCACCAAGGTACGACAATGAATTTGGCTACAGCAACCGTGTCATTGACCTGATGGCTCACATGACCACCAAGGAGTAAAGCAAACGATCGACCAACCAAATGCCCCCGAACTACACATGACCCGCATATTTCCCATTTAATTGGACTATAGCCCTAAGACTTGCCTGAGAAAGTTAATCGCATAAAGGAAAATACACAACTTGAACATGAAGACCAATTATTTTTGTATTGTAAAGACTTGACTGGTCTTTTGAAAGATAGGAATTGAGATGTGAAACATGTTTTCTCTGTTTGTGGCACTGAACCTGCTGCATTCAGATGCGGAATAAAAGTCCTCTGTTTGTGAGTAAAAAAGGGGGCTTGTTTCTCATTTATAAAATTGTGATCAAGTAATATTTATATCATGCAAGGAAACAAGTAAAAGTAAATTGTTACTATAATACTTATTTGTTAAAAAAAAAAAAAGGATTTTCTGGTATTCCGTTCCAACTCTGCTCAACATTATGACTACATGCTGCCTTACCACCCTTTGTCTTCACTGTTGTAATGGTTAGCAGACCGGACCCTGATGACCTGAGGGCTTTAGAGGGTTCCTACTGAAAGAGACGTTCTGAGATGTAACCTTGCCCTGAAGCATTCAGTGATGTAAAGACGAGTAGTAGTATCTTAAAATCTATTCTATGAGAGTGTTCAGCGTTCATACTTTTTGTTAGAACTTAAGCTGCAGCGATTTCAATTAGCTGCAATTTTCTGAGAAACTTTTGTTTTTCGAGAGACCTAAAAGCAATCTATTACAATAGTCCAAACTACTGGAGATAAAAGCATGAATATCTTTTTCTAGATCTTGTCCAGTTCTCTTCAGTATATATCCACCCTTCTCTGTTCAGTTCAATACATTTGTTTATCTAGGTGCTTTGTGCCATGACTAACTACATGTGACAATTGCCAACCAACATGATTTTCCATTTGGCCTTTATGAAATGTTATTGACATGTGTATCAAAAGGATCAATGAAGGTGATGCAGCTACTCAACTGCTCTGTGACAGACGGACAACCAGTGAACTCAGGGTTTCTTAATACACAGCCACAGGAGCCTTGTGCTTCTAGTACACATGACTTGATCTACAAACATAGCAGGTGTTTTAAGTAGACTTTCTCATGCTTTTACTAATAATCAGCAATATCGTACTTTGAGTGCTACCTTGGACAGAAGATGAGATTACTAAGCATAGTAACTCAACATTTAGTGATCAGAAATTAAATAAATAATGAATTTGAATACAACACAATCTACTGTATCTAGCCCCAAAATTAGAGCAAGCTTATATTTGCAGCTAGTAGGCGATGTTCATTTAAATATTCCTCCCAAGTTAGACCCTAACATGGCAATTAGTTAGCAATGGCTCAAACCCCTGCTGTCAGATTATAATACATCCATATTTCTCAATCATGAAGACATGTATTTCTAAGAGGGCTAAGTTATTGTTCTCATTAATGGACGCAAAAACATACACTTTCTAAATTACTTCCATGTGTACTCTGGTGTTTTCCGTCGATGTGTATGTTTATGTCATTAAATCAAAATTGGTCTGTTTTCTGTATTTCAATTTTCAATTATTGCAATGAATACGAAGAGGGACATCGAGAAAAAGAGAGAGAGCTGGAAATACTAGAGAGAGAAAGAGATTGGTAAAAGCATGAGGGGGTAAGTGAGGGAGGTCAAATAGGCTCAAGTCTTTCCATTTATCCCTCAATCATTTCAGGCCTTCTCACAGATCAGTTCTCCAGCAGATTGTCGACAAGTTGATTTATTACACTTGAAATTGACAGAGGCTTTAAGATTTAAAGGAGCTATTCTCCCAATAGGAACAACCCGAGCACAAAGCTGGTTACGAAATTAAGAGACGGTTATACTACATAGAGGAAGGTGAGTACAGAAGATCCTCTTGGCTTGTGTTTGTCTGTTATTTTATTGTGTGTGATTTTGTTTCAACTTTCATCTGAATAGGGATTTAGATTCCATGATGAGGGTTCTGAATAGTGAATTATATAATTGGATTAGGGTTCTGAACAATGAATTAGATAAAGTGATAAGGGTTCTGAAGAGTGATTTAGATAAAGTGATTAGAGTCCTGAATAGTGATTTAGATAAAGTGATAAGAGTTCTGAATAGTGCTTTAGATAATATGATAAGGACTTTGTAGTGATTCAAATCCCTGTCAATAGTTTTTCTCCTTTTCAGAATGGTTCTCACTACTTTAAGTGAGTGTAGGACAAAATCATTTGATAATTTATTGAATTATAGAAACATATCACAATTATATTTAACCTTTAAAATGTGCAGATTTACATATACTGCAAATCTTACTGGATTAATTCTGCCTAAAGGTTCTGTCTTAATTTTGGTAAATCCCTCAGAACTTGTGCATCTTATTTTGGATGCATACTTTTTTCTGTATGTTTTTTTTTTTTTAGATAATTCCTTTCTCAACCCTACAATGTAAGCGTTAATCATACAGTCATTGTATTACTTTAAAAGGTTGCGGTCCAAATACTTTGTCACTGTTTGTCACTTTTACAAAAATGTGATGCCCGGTGGATGTCTTCACTTTGCATCACATTCTACCTTAGTTTTACTCTAGACGCCTCTGTCGTTACCATTCTCATGCCTACTGTGCTGTGCGTTACCAGTGTTTGCTATCTCTTCCTCACACTCTCTCTGTCCCCCAGGTTATGTTTTTGAGGGACTCAGAGAGAGGCTCTGTAACTGTCCCATCCTCCATTCCTCCTGCCTTCCTCTCTCACCTCTCCCCTAACACAGACCTCGGAGTTGCTGTCTTCCTCATCCTCACAGGTAAGTCAACCTTTCTCAATGTTGTTTCAGCCCTAACTCTTACCCCCAAAATACTGGAGTGGACAGCATTTTAAACATCAGTTTGGTGGAAAACACAGAATGTCCAGTGGGGCCGTTTTGAGATGTATTGCCTTGCCATTTGTTATATCCAGTCATTCAAGAGCTGTACAAGTGCCTATGATGTAACGGTTGGAGGTTGATTTTAAATTGATTTAGTCTCGCAATCACAGAGCCAGCATTAGAAGCAGTTAACATCAGTTACTTAGTTGGTATTCCTCTAGGGTACCAGCGTAATCAGTGGGAAGATAAAGTAGCAGTGGCAGCCTGTAAAAGGCTAAGGGTGTACATATGGGTTTGAATTAAGTTTGCTCTGGTTTCAAATCAAAATAATTTATCATCAAAAGTTGATCCGTGAGTATAACTCAAAAGTATAACTATGAAACAAAGAAGCTGGTCAAAAGATCCTTTTCAATGACTGCCCAACAAGTAATGGGTTCAACCATTATTGCCATCCACTATTACCCTTTTTGATCAAGGCTGTTCACCAGTAACCTCTGGTGAGATGGTGAGGGGAGGACAGGGGGAAGGAAAGGACCCACAGAAAGAGGAAGAGAAGCTTACAGAACCGAGGATGAGGAGCTTAGGGGAACGGTGTATAGTGGATCCTCTGTGGACAGGAGAGAAGATGAGGAGCTCAGGGGAACGGTGTATAGTGGATCCTCTGTGGACAGGAGAGAGGATGAGGAGCTCAGGGGAGCGGTGTATAGTGGATCCTCTGTGGACAGGAGAGAGGATGAGGAGCTCAGGGGAACGGTGTATAGTGGATCCTCTGTGGACAGGAGAGAGGATGAGGAGCTCAGGGGAACGGTGTATAGTGGATCCTCTGTGGA
>JACXGK010012791.1:0-13682 GCA_016801125.1 Novumbra hubbsi | reverse complement strand
CCCATGCCCTGGCTATTCAGCCTCCTCCTACTACACCCCCTGCTCTCTCCCTTTCAGCCCAGCTGGAGAATGTGTGTGTGGTTCTAATCCTCTCAAAGAAGACTCACAGTCAACATTCTGACACGGTGAAGCCATTGTTCCCACCACCTGAATTACATCTGATTTGGGGAGTGTGTGTGTCTTACCATTTGAGCCATTAGAGTAGATGAGAACTCTGAGTTCATAGCATAGGGAAGGGCGGTCTGGGCCCGGGAACCATACGTTGTCTGGAAACGCTTCTTAACCTCCCCCAGGAAGCCAAAGGCACGCGACCGCTCAAAGTCCTAACACACACAGTTAACAAACGTGCAGTCCCGACACATCAATAGTTACAGTTAACAAAGCAGTCTCAACCACAAGCGCGCACACACACTACAGCCTGTATACTCACATCATCGGTAATGCAGAGGTATATGATCCTGTCATGGCAGATATAGTGAAAGAGATAGCTGGAACAGAAGATAGTCAAATAGTCAATAAGTCCAAAAAATATGTTTTCCTTCAGATGAATGTAAAGGAAGTCCCATGTTAATTGTCCAATAAGGATGTTCTCCTTCAGATTAAAGTGATGGAAGTCAAATGTGTATTTATTTGAGTTTAAATGTGTGTGTTAGTAATACCTGCCATGGCTGTAGGTGAGCTTGTTGTTTTCTGACGGTATTTTGGCCAGGATCTGTTCTGTCACCTCTAAGAAGTTACCTCCACACCATGCATGCTTGGCCAAGATGGTGCTGCCACGGGCAACCACCGCAAACAGAATCGCCATGGATACAGACAGGGTCAGGGATTCACTATGAGAAGAGGAGGGGGCAGATAGATGAAGGTTCAGCTGAGGAAAGGAGATGTATGGAGAAAGATGAACATCCCGCCTGACTGTCCCAGTCCACACCCCACCTGACTGTCCCAGTCCTGTCCCAGTCCTGTCCCAGTCCTGTCCCAGCCCACACCCCACCTGACTGTCCCAGCCCACACCCCACCTGCCTGTACCAGCCCACACCCCACCTGACTGTACCAGTCCTGTCCCAGCCCACATCCCACCTGACTGTCCCAGTCCACACCCCACCTGACTGTACCAGTCCTGTCCCAGCCCACACCCCACCTGACTGTACCAGTCCTGTCCCAGTCCACACCCCACCTGACTGTCCCAGTCCTGTCCCAGCCCACACCCCACCTGACTGTCCCAGTCCTGTCCCAGTCCACACCCCACCTGACTGTCCCAGTCCTGTCCCAGTCCACACCCCACCTGACTGTCCCAGTCCTGTCCCAGTCCACACCCCACCTGACTGTCCCAGTCCTGTCCCAGTCCACACCCCGCCTGACTGTCCCAGTCCACACCCCGCCTGACTGTCCCAGCCCACACCCCGCCTGACAGTACCAGTCCTGTCCCAGTCCACACCCCGCCTGACTGTACCAGTCCTGTCCAAGCCCACATCCCACTTGACTGTCCCAGTCCTGTTCCTCTATAATGCTGAACCCTACAAGGGAAGTTTTCATTGCCAATGTGCATTAACTGTTGTTGTTTGCTCTTTTGCGTTTTGGACTGGGTGTCTGTAAAATCATTTTGTGACAACTGCTGATGTAAAAAGGGCTTCATAAAATATATTGATTGATCGACAGCACAGAGATGAAAGATAACATTACTAGTTGCTAGATAGGTAACGGTTAACAACGACCATATTATGAACTAACTAATACAGCAAATTATGCCATTACTAAACAAATCCGTTAACCTCCCTGTTGAGCATCGTGTGTCACGAGCAAGAGATTTAGGAGCATAGCAAACTTTTCAACTATCACTTTGTTGCGAATAAAACCAAAGCAAGTTAGCATATTACAACACAATCACGACGTTAGTTTGGCAAGCTAACGTTAACAAAATGACTGGGTGGGTAAGGGCTAGCTAGCTACTCAGCTAACAATACGTTTCCGCCGATAGTCTTGACACATCCTCGATTGAAACAAAACATATTTTTTTCTAGAAGTAATAATCGATAAAACGACATAATGCATACCTGCGAGACTGAGCAGCTATCTAAACAATGTGTTGTCAACATTTAAACAAAGATTGCAGTAATCCTCTCAAATGACTTCTGCTTTCCTGAGCCATCAGATGTTTTTTTTTTTGTTCCACCGTGGGAAATGTAGTTCTTTAACTTGAAGATGAACGTGGTTGCTTAATATTTGAACGACACGCATTTGTGTTAATCTACTTCCTGTTTTGTGTCGTCCATACGTCACAATTATTTGGGGTATGTCACGTTTACGCGACGATACCGGAAACGTTGCAGTCAACAGTTTCAAGCATGGCTGGAGTAGATGGAGAAAAGAAGCCGGTGTTGGAGATGGTAGGTGTTCATCATTAACGCTTATAGAAATGTAACACTGAATCATTGTCGGTACTTCTCATCTGGTGCCACATTTCGTTTCAAGCAGACTGGGTTGCTGGGTTGTCCACTTCGTGTGGGGAAAGACGAAGAAGGGGAATTAGTTATGATTTGTCTGCTTTAGTTATGTCAGACTATACTGCTGTTAAATTTAGTTAATAATTTAGTTGGTGAATTTTATATTGCCTGGTCAATGCTGTGTTGCCAGTTATTGTTTAATTGACGACTGCCTTGTTACCGATTTTTATACCGGTAATGTATTTAACAGTACACTCGGGGGCAATGTTGCCATCATTTCATTTTCATTCATTCAACGTCCCATCCAAGTTGATTATGTTCATATGAAATGTTTCTGTTATGTTTTTGTAACAACAGATAAAGACTTAGTTTAGTGTGGTTCAACGGTCTTAGCCACAGTTTCTTGCACACCTGTATAGCTTTAGTTTGAGTGCAACTTTTCTGTTGTTGTGTTTCCAAAAACAATAAAATGTCTCTGGTTCAACATGTCATATGTTGGCTTTTGCGTGTCTATTTTCAATTAAATATATGGGTTAGGTATTTCCACATCATTGCAATCTGTTTATATTTACATTTTACGCAGCATCACAACTTTTCTAGAAACAGAGTTGTATTTTTTATTCACAGAGATAAAAGTAACAATGGCAAGAAATAAATACAGAGATACAAATAACAATAACAAGGTATAGGTAGGCATATGGCTAGTAGTGGATAGACAATCATCAGTAAGTGTGTGTGTTTTTGCATGGGTGTGATGCAGCCGGTCCAGATGCTGTCAATTGTTTCTGTTAAGTTTTTAGTTTTTTTATGATTAAACTCAGTTTTTATTTTTGTTGTGGTATTGAGGTTGTATTTTGGTTGTTTAGCGATGGATGTGCTGAGGTTGTGTCTGTGTTTCCAGGTTCAGGCTGATGGAGTGGATGAGGGATGTGTGACGTTTGTTCTACATGAGGAGGACCACACTCTGGGAAATGCTCTACGTTACATGGTTATGAAGAAGTTAGTTGTTGACCTTTTACTCTTAACCTCTTAGCTTAGGTAACCAATTCCCCCGTGGTCATGTTATGTCATTGTGTAGACGTCATACCATGTCATATAGATGTTGTACAGGCGTTAGCAGCAATCTCAAATTATTAAATCGTTGTTGTCTGTGCTTGTATATTTAATTTTACGATATTGTAGGTTACAAATGCCTTGTTATTGCAGGTATGTACATTTAATTACAATAGTTATTCCATTGGAAATCAGTCAGAAACATGTAGCTTGAGAAAATCACTTTTTTACACACCAGAATTTCAGCCTCCTTTTGTCTGGCAGTCTAGGCAAATATGTGCTGTATCCACACAAATAGTTATAACCTGAAACCTTCTCTTTGTTAGGCCTACAACTTACAAGCTTTTTAATTACGAGAAAAGTTACACTGATATTATCAGTGATTACAGGACGTGTAAAATAGAAAGCACCATTGTTTTGAAAATACTAACTGGAAATACCAACACCGCACATGATTTAAAGAGTCTAGTACCTTGTATTCATTATATTTCAAAGTTATCTTTAGTCATGTTCCACAGTTTTTAACATGTGTGTGTGTGTGTGTGTGTGTGTGTGTAGCTTGGATGTGGATTTCTGTGGCTACAGCATCACTCATCCCTCTGAGAGCAAGATCAACTTCCGCATTCAGACTCGAGGTATGTAGGCCAGATCTTTCTTGGTGTGTGCTGTGGACAGAGAGTAAACATACATATTGGAGTCTGGTGTTTTCACTTTTTATGTGAGTGTGAGTCAATACACACAACCCACAAACACACACAATCAACAAACAAGGGCGCAAAACACGGTCAATAAACATGCTTGATGAAGCAAAGCACATAATTATCAGTTTTTGTTTGACCACAATTATAATGTAATTTGATCCTCTGTAGCCATTAGTCAGGGAGTTGGGAGGGGACCTTATTCAGAGGAAGTCATCTGACCAAAAGAGGCTTTTATTTCCCCATTCCATGTTCAGTGGCACCAAAGCCGCACCATAGAAACTGTCTTTTTTTTCTCCGAAAATATTTCAAAATTATTGAACACTTCTGTTTTTAAGCGTATTAATGATATCCACACCAAAGAGATATTTTAGGCTTTTTAAACATTTGGTTTCCTTCCGATGGTTAGATTAACCCATTTTGGATACCATTTCTTTCTGTGTAGTCTGAAGGTACAATACCATAACAGTTGAAGAATGCAAGCTGAACTTTGAGTCAAGGTTAGGACAATATGTATGAACGATTTTATTTAAAACAAAGTGATGGATTTATTTAATTCAGATTTATTTCCCCAGATATAAATGATGGATGATGCATTTTCTCAGATTGAAGAGTTGCTTTCTTGTTTCAGGTGGAGTCCCAGCAGTGGAGCCTCTGAGGAGAGGTTTGAATGAGCTGACAGACGTCTGTCAACATGTCCTCAACACCTTTGAGGTACGAGAAACACTTCTTACTGTGCACTACAAACGTTTCCTGTACACTATCATAATTATTGGTTCCCTTGATTAAGAGGAATATACAATTGTAAGTAAGTAAGTTTGCAAAACACTTACACATAGAAACAGACAAATGATTGTTGCCCTAAATCAAACAGTTGGTACAAGCAAAAATAACTTTCTGAATGAATAAATTAGTTGTGGTACTTAGTAGTAGTAGTAGTATAGTAATTAGTAGAAGTTATAAGAGCACTGACATGTTTTTGGATGTTATCCTTTTATGAGACATTCCACAGCAGGTAGAACAAATTAGATTACTGTTCTTCCTGGAAAACTGGTGGAGGAGTGGAACACAGGAGGTTTGTCCCTTGGCAGTCCCATGATCTGGGAGGGGGGGTGGAGGGGGTTAAGATATTGACTGAAATGCCCCAAGACAAAGGATGTGATGGGGATGTTAGTGGGAAGTAGGATATGATAAGGTTGCTAGTGGGATGTAGGATATGATGGGGTTGCTAGTGGGAAGTAGGATATGATAAGGTTGCTAGTGGGATGTAGGATATTATGGGGATGCTAGTGGGAAGTAGGATATGATGGGGATGCTAGTGGGAAGTAGGATATGATGGGGATGCTAGTGGGAAGTAGGATATGATGGGGATGCTAGTGGGAAGTAGGATATGATGGGGATGCTAGTGGGAAGTAGGATATGATAAGGTTGCTAGTGGGATGTAGGATATTATGGGGATGCTAGTGGGAAGTAGGATATAATGGGGATGCTAGTGGGAAGTAGGATATGATGTGGATGCTAGTGGGAAGTAGAGACTTTACCTTCATCGTTGTTGTTCATAACACATTTTCTGTTGAAACCATCAGAGATCAGGAATCAGTTGACGTTTGGTTTACATGTATGAAGCTGTTTTACTATCTTGGTGAGGCTGGAGTTATTTCACTGCAATACTGCAACAAGGACATTTCACTGTTTCTCAATTTGACAATAAGCTAAGTTTGGGGTTAGAATTAGGCTCAGAAATAGTGTTTGGGTTAAGTTGGATGTTAGGGTTTGGTTATATTTGTGTATAAAGGATACGTTTTTGTGGATAGGGTTAAAGGTTCATTTTAGTACTACATTACCAACCCTCACTTTCAGAGTAAAATCAATGTGTGTGTGTGTGTGTGTGTTTGTGTGTAGAAGAGGGTGAGTGAGTTCAGGTCCCAGCAGGAGGAGGCAGAGTGAGGAGTCCAGTGGGAGCAGACAGGACACATACAGCCACTCGTTGGATCCTGACATTGTATATTGATTATAGTTCAGCCAGGAAAGTGATTTATTTTCCCTCATGCGCAATATCTTGTTTTATTATTATGGATATTGGATGTCGTCATCACATCTTGTTTGTTTGTCTAAACTTAAGTAAAGGATTTTGCAGGAGCCATGACTTGTGTGTCGTGACTGGTATGATTTGTTGTTCCAATAATCATTTGGGTCTTGGCAGAGACTTTTCTCCTTGAAACCAAACAGACCAACACAAGTTTTAACTTTAAGTCTTTATGAATACATTCGGCACGATCTGGATCAGAGATCTGGACAGCAGAGTGGGTTATTCTAGCAGGGCTTTGAATGATCTTTCACCAGACATAATGATGCGAATGGTATTATAGATGATTTTGCACCAGACATAATGATATGAATGGTATTATAGATGATCTTTCACCAGACATAATTATATGAATGATATTATAGATGACTTTACACCAGACATAATGATATGAATGGTATTATAGATGATCTTTCACCAGACATAATGATATGAATGGTATTATAGATGATCTTTCACCAGACATAATGATATGAATGGTACTATAGATGATCTTTCACCAGACATAATGATATGAATGGTATTATAGATGATCTTTCACCAGACTGATATAATTATTATAGATGTCTTAGACATTCTAGGTAAATGGAGTTTTGTTGTATTCCAGGAATATGAGTTACCAGTTTCTTTGAAACCATCCCTTAGGGGCCAAAGGATGATCCTATGCAGTGTTGAAGGTTGATTGAGTCAAAGTTACAGAACGTTGTTTGAGAATGTAAGATAATCATTTTCTGGCCCTTAGGGGCCATGGTAATATATTATTTATCTAATAATAAAATATAAACTGATATAATGATTTGAATGGCATTATAGATGATCTTTCACCAGACTGACATAAATGGTATTATTGATGATTTTTCATCCGAATGATATAATGATATGAATGGTACTATAGATGACCTTTCACCTGATTTAATGATTTGAATGGTATTATAGATGATCACTTCTCTTTCATGCTGTTACTGATAGTCATTTTGCAGATGACTAGCTATGCATCATTATGGGCTTTGCATTAACTGGTTCCAGTTCTGAAATTAACATATATTACCACAGCTCAAGTGTAGTTTCCATAACAGACCATTTTTGCTTCAACTTACAGATGATTAACTAAACCAACAACTCTACAGGGAACAACAAATAAGCCCTTCTTTCTCAACCTTGAGAGGAAACTTCTCCTATTGGAAAAACTCAGTGGATTATCACAAAGATTACCTTTATTTCAAAACCCCTGTAGGATATTGCGATAAAAACATTCACTGTATGTTTATTTGAGTCTACAACAAGGTTCACATTAATGTAAAACCAAGACCTATACAGTATCAATTGTAAAATTAATATATGTGGAACATTTGAAATCATTAGGGTTAATTTAATGTATTATCATTGCAAATTACTAGGACCATGCCTCTATGTCTAAACCTTTATTACATTCAATGGCTGCGGGAGAACTTCTATTATAATGACCTCCCGGCTTGATGCCTAACAACACTTAATGTGTTCTACAGAGCTCTATCCATCTCTATGTCAACTGCAATTATTTCAGATAATGTGTACTATCCATATCTATAGGTTAACTATCGTTTTCTGGGTGCAGACTGTTAAAAAACTAGATGTCATATTATCTAACAACTCCAGCAATAGATATGTTTGAATTAAAAGTAAACACATTGGTAAAGTACATATATTTAAAAATAGTAACAACATATAATACAGTATTTGTAAATATACTTGGTAATACTTTTGACAGTTGAATAAATGTCTTGAAATAATAGTTTCTTATTATAAATACATCTCAAGAGAGTCAGGCAGTCTGAAGCTACAGTTCAAAGCGATATACATTGTAGTGATAAGTCTGAAGACCCAATATTCCATCATGCCCCCTTAAGTCTGGTTATATACATTCTTATTTTATTCTAATTCCAATTTTTTTGGGGAACAAACCTCAGCTACAACTCAACTCAGCTGGCAACTCAAAGCAAGTCCTAGGTCTGTAAGCAGTATGACGTTGAAAGGACAACATTATCTACCATTATTGTAAAAATAGGAGAATGAAGTTAGAAAACAACATTATCTAGTATTATTGTCAAAAGAAGAGTATGAAGTTGTAAGGACAACTTTATGAAATTGATTCATTCTTTAGACAGACGTTTCCCTGTCTCCTCGTGATTAGAATTACTACTAACTGCACCCCATAAGAAGGTCCTCATTGTGAGTATTTAGGTAAGCTTCATCTCACAGATCTACACAGTGGTTATTAAGGCTAGCTTCATCACACAAGAAGGTCTACATAGTGGTTATTAAGGCTAGCTTCATCTCACAGGAAGGTCTACATGGTGGTTATCAAGTCTATCTTCATCCCACAGGAAGGTCTACATGGTGAGTATTTAGGCTAGCTTCATCCCACAGGAAGGTCTACATGGTGAGTATTTAGGCTAGCTTTATCCCACATGTAGGTCTATATAGTGGTTAATTAGGCTAGCTTCATCCCACAGGAAGGTCTACGTGATGGTTATTAAAGCTAGCTTCATCCCACAAGAAGGTCTACATAGTGGTCATTTAGGCTAGCTTCCTCCCATAGGAAGGTCTACATGGTCAGTATTAAGGCTAGCTTCATCCCACGGATTTACATGGGGAGTATAAAGTATTATACTTTGACATTCTTCGTCTTCTGCTTTCGGTCTGTGCTTCTTTGTTTTGAAGTTTTTCAGTGTTGTAGTAAAGTCTCAAAGCATCTTCAGTATCTGATAGTGAAGTGCTGTAACTGATGTCACAGCATGGTTGACCCATCAATCACAGCTAGAAGAGGTAACTGGGAGTGGTCAAGGGTTGGGGGAGGAGTAATGGGCTGGGGGAGTGGCCAATGGCTGGGGGAGGGAATGTAGCTTAGTTGAAATGGACAAGGGTGGTATTTGTGATTAGGTGGAGGTGTATTTCTGACTGGAGCGAGAGCTGGTTCTGTCCAGTCCGTTGCCATGACAGCTTCCCTTCCAGCGAATCCCATCTCTTTCTGGAGTCACATTTCTGCTCCTGGTACACCAGCAACACAGACACGACTACAGACAGACAGAGTGATTTTAATTTTCTGTTTCCAACCATGTTGTTCTTAAAGCAGATAAAATAAAGTATGTGTGTGAGGACAAGTTTGATAAGGCCAGCAGATTGCTTTTACATTTCTCAGCAGTTTTCTGTATGAAGCAGAGAGCTGTATGATATGATCACATAACGTGTGCTGTTTCTCTCACCTTGAAGCAGTTTTTAAACTTCTGACTGACGAAGTAAAGAGCGACAGGGTTAATGCAGGAGTTGAGAGATGCCATGTTGATACCAATGTAATCCATCACCAGCAGGAAGCTGCCAGGATCAGAGTTCAGGGGTTAGATGTCATAGAGTTGGCGTCACAACAGGAACCAGAGAACAATTGAGTCACATGATACCAACTACCACCCCAACATAAGAAGACCAGTGTTCATGTGTTTGTGTATGTATGTGTGTGTGTGCGTTTGTGCATAGAGTACCTCAGTAGTTCACAGCGGTCGGGGTCATTCGGATCGTAGATAGTTTTCTTCAGGATGCGGCTGAGGTGGAGCGGTAGCCAGCACAGAGCAAAGACCACAACCAAGCAAAACACTGTCTTAGCTACTTCCCGACGCTAAAGACAGGCAGACAGACAGGCATGGTTAGGCAGACAGACAAGCAGCGTTAGGCAGACAGACAGGGTTAGGCAGACAGACAGGCAGGGTTAGGCAGACAGACAGGGTTAGGCAGACAGACAGGGTTAGGCAGACAGACAGGGTTAGGTAGACAGACAAGCAGCGTTAGGCAGACAGACAGGGTTAGGCAGACAGATAGACAGGGTTAGGCAGACAGACAGGGTTAGGCAGACAGACAGGGTTAGGCAGAAAGACAGGGTTAGGCAGTCAGACCGGCAGATTGGCAGGGTTGGACCGACAGGCAGACAGGGTTAGGCAGACAGACCGGCAAACAGACAGGGTTAGGCAGACAGACAGGCAGGCAGGGTATGGCAGGCAGGAGGACAGGATTCGGCAGGCAGCGTTAGACAGACAGACAGGGTAAAACAGGCAGACAGGGTTAGGCTTTTACAGACTAGTAGATCAGAAAATATTGTGGATATGATAACAACAGGACAGTTTCTAATAACGGTATGAACAGATAACACAGATAACAGCTAGATTAAAACAACAGACAGTGACAACCAACAGGTTAAGTAGACAGATTTAAACATCAGACAGAGAAAAACTAGGAGGTTAAACTGGCAAATTAAAACAAAAGACGGACCTGTTTCATGTGATCGTTGAGAGCGATCCTCATGCCTTTCTTTCTGCTCAGCATCTCACAGGACATTAGTGTGTAGAAGATCCCAGTGCAGACCAGAGGAGCACAGAAATAAAACCCAAACAGCCACCAGTCCTTCACATCCTGGTAAAACTGATAGAACAGAGTCAAAACGCAACCAATAATCACATACTGCTAAAACTGATAGAACAGACTGGGTCAAAATGCTGCCCTCAGTCTCATCCTGGTAAAACTGCTAGAAGTAGATGTGAGTCAAAACGCAGCCATCAGACACATCCTGGTAAAACTGAGAACAGAGTCAAAATGCAGCCATCAGTCACATCCTGGTAAAACGGAGAAAACAGGCCGTGTCAAAATGCAGCCATCAGTCAAACCCTGCTAAAACTGAGAGAACAGCCAGAGTCAAAACGCAGCCATCAGTCATATCCTGTTAAAACTGAGAGAACAGCCAGAGTCAAAACGCAACCATTAGTCACATCCTGGTGAAACTGATACGACAGACGGTCGAAAACCAGCCACCAGTCCTTCACATCTTCGTTTAGCTTTAGTTAAATTAAAACACCTGTTGTTTTTTTTTTGTCACGCGTACCTTCAAAAATACATTGTTTTGTTGTGGATGCAGCAGACAAACTTGTAATCTGCTGCCTCTGTAATGCATCTCCAGTATGTCGAAGGCCAGGGCCTCTGGTACAGCCAGCAGGACAGCCACCAGCCAGATCAACGTCACCTGGATGGCCTTCCACAGAGGAACGCCTATCCCCTTCACCCTGCTCCAAGAGGTTACAGCATGGTACCTACACAAACAACCACACACACACTTAGTAGCCATATGCGTGTGCAGTCGTCCGTGTGTATGTTTGTGTGTATGTACTGACCTGTCGATGCTCAAGGCACAGAGGCTGAGGACAGTGATTCCCACCGAAGCCTTCTGAATGAATGGCATCAGCTTACACACATGGACCCCAAATGGCCAGCTCTCTGCTATCAGCTGGGGAGGAGAGAGAGGAGGGGAGGACATAGAGAAGGGGAGGAGAGAGAGGAAAGGAGGAGAGATATGAGAGGGGAATTGAAAGGAGATTAGAGGGGAGGAGAGAGATTTGTTAGCATCTTATCTTACACTATATTATCCAACCTCATAACCTTAACTATTTGTAAGTGTGTCTTTCAGCCTGTCTGGGTGTGATAACAGTCTGTCTGTCAGTCAGTCTGTCATCTTGTCAGGATGTGATAACATTCTGTATGTCTGTCAGTCTGATAATCACTAGATATTGAAGCAGATCTCATAGGTTTGTCTGTAAATCCGTTTGGCATGTAGAATAATTTTAAACATTTCTAACATTATTGTCTGGGTTTCTATATAATTTACAATGTTCCTTCTTGTGTGACTTGACGATTGATGTCAATGAAGTTGCATTCTACCAGAAGTTGATTTTACCAGAGGTCACATAGAGATCTCCACATGAGCGTTGGCAAAGAACGGTGTATACATAGAAAACACAACACATTTAAACACGATAACACTACATTTACAGCTAAAACGGTACATGGGAGAGTTTAGAAGAGCATCTTAAAAAACATTACATTAATGTTTAGCAGCCCTTCAATCTGCAGCAATCCAAATTAAGTGATCAAATTACAAGATTCCTGAGAGTCCCTGGGTTTTCTGTGTTTTTACAGGTGGTTATTATGGTGACACTGATATCACTGCTCCACATCCCTCACTGCTCCACATCAAAACCAAGGCCTCCAGGAAGCTGATTAATGTCTCTCCTCATATTATTCTCCAGGAACCTGAGGTGAGCTGAGTGGCAGGTTAGAAGATTGACTGACATATTGGCAGACAAACAGGTTATCAGTCAGAATGTTTGGATGACAGAATAAGCTTAGCAGACAGGCAGTTTGCCTGCCAGACTGACCTTAGCAGACAGACTGTTTGGCCGACTGACTGAAATTACTAGAAAGAAAGGTTGGCACACAGTCCGCTTAGTTGGCAGTCAGAAACGTTGACAGACAGGATAGCAGAAAGACCGGTTAACAGACAGGGTAGTAGACAGAAAGGTTAGTTGACAAACAGGTCAGCAGACAGACTGAGATTAGCACATGGACAGGTTAGCAAACAGACCAAGTAACAGACAGGTTTGAAGACAGAAAAGTTAGTAAACAGAAAGCTGGACAGTACAGATTGACATTTGTCCTCTGCGGGAATGTTGTTGAGGTAGATATTTTTCTTGCTACAATGTCTGCCCGGGGACGCTCAGCCATGATTTCTGGCCAAGCTCTGCCCAGCATGATTCCTTCATTATCCTTCTTTACACTTTGGCAGAACCAACACTAATCTGTTGAAATTCAGTGTTGAGTGTTTCTTGGATAGCATAATTAAAAAGTAAATGGTAGCCAACATAATCTTAAAAGTATAGTTCTTGAGATGTGAATTGAGGGTAGTTCTTGAGATGTGAATTGTTTTTAAACCAAAAGAATGGAGCGATGTGTAGAAGCAGTTTTTTTCCAATGAGAATGGAGTGATTTTTTTACTTAGCAGGGAAAAAGACCACGTGATCTGTGAGTGACTTGGATTTCCAAATGCTGGGCTCTGAACTTATGTTACTAGCAAAGTCGTGACAGTATCATCACAAAAATACATTTTCAAACCATGAGCTGCAAGTTTTGGATTAATACATGCTTCATCATGTATGTTTGTTAGGCCTGTCAAGTGTAATTTAGGATATGGTACCATCCCCACTAAAAAGCAAATTGGAAAAGCAAGTGACAACTTGAATAATAACAAAAAAATCACTACACCAGGCATAAGCAAAACAAAGACTGACATGATAGTCTGGGAAAGGACATAACAACCTAAACAGAAAGCATGCACCAAAAAAAAGACTGACAAAACACCCTGGGAAAAGACATAACAACTGAAACAGAAAGCATACACCAAACAAAGACCGACAAGACACCCTGGGAAAAGACATAACAACTGAAACAGAAAGCATACACCAAACAAAGACCGACAAGACACCCTGGGAAAAGACATAACAACTGAAACAGAAAGCATACACCAAACAAAGACCGACAAGACACCCTGGGAAA
>JACXGK010012790.1:0-13824 GCA_016801125.1 Novumbra hubbsi | reverse complement strand
TGTGTGGTGTCCTAAGATGAACTAGCGGGCTGTGTGGTTGTCCTAAGATGAACTAGCGGGTTGTGTGGTTGTCCTAAGATGAACTAGCGGGTTGTGTGGTTGTCCTAAGATGAACTAGCGGGTTGTGTGGTTTTCCTAAGATGAACTAGCGGGTTGCGTGGTTGTCCTAAGATGAACTAGCGGGTTGCGTGGTTGTCCTAAGATGAACTAGCGGGTTGTGTGGTTGTCCAACTAACGGTAATGCGTTCTGGATAGGTGACTTAATAACTGAAATGTAAATGTTAAAGATGCATTCTGAGATTTTTGGCCACTGGTTGTAAAGGTTGTAGTAGTGTACTTTGTAGTGATCATTTATGCTCCAATTTGTGCCTCATATCTGGGGATAACTGAGGCATGCTAGTGGATCAACTCACAGATTTTATAAATATATATATATATGTATATGTATTTGTCAATAACAGAAGTCACAGACTGCATCTTTGAATGTACAATTTTCTTTCCCAACCTGCAGCTTATCGTTATTCTACAGGCAACCGCAGTAATTTTGTGCACTCTTTTTCTTTATACAAACTATCCTCTCCTTGTGCCTAACAACATGCAACATTCTACTAATATATAGGACCAGCTAGCATGTCTTTCTCTGTTTTAAAGTTACGTTGTGGATGAGGGTAACTACAACTTTAGGTGTATGTGTGGGTGTCTGTGTGTGTTCCTGTGTGCGTGCTTGTGTGTTTACGGTGCTGATGTTATTTATTCTACCTCTGACTGGGAGCACTGGGGCCAGTTAAGCCATGCCAAAATACTCCTTCTGCTGTCCTCAGAGACAGCTTATCACTATGGCTTATCATTATCACTGACACTAGGTACTTTAGCGCCAGAAGCCGTCTGACTCCAATCCTGTAGGGGTTTAGGAAGCCTTAACTCTGTCCCCTGGCGGGAAGGATGCCGCTTTCGCTGTCGTGAAGAAGGAAATGGGAACGGACGTTCATGCGGACCGGCAAACGATGAGGGGTAAGGAAACACAGAGACGCACACACAAACAAACAACCCCACAACTCGAGCCTTAATCAAGTGGCTTACTCCAGCAACTCCAGTCTCAGCCCACGCCAAAGGTTCAAAATACCAGGGAGTCTGGGAGTCAGCGGCTGGCAACGATAAAAAGCCCTGGCCTTGTTAGGGCCTAGTCAGACGGCGGTCAAGAAAAGACAAAACGGCACACGTTGAGCAGACAATACGGGTGCGCTTACAGTAAATAGCCCATTGTTGGGCAAACATATCGGCAGGAGCGAGAGGACCAGGCCAGCGTTTGGCCGGTGACAGCTGCTGAGGTACGATTAGCGGGACCCAGCAGAGACGGAGTGCAAGCGCGGAAACAGAAGCACCGAGCCACAAGCGTTGTCATGGTGCTGTCTAACGGCAGAGTTGAGACCGGTTTCAACCCGGGCGAGACAGGTTGCTTCTCCGGGGGGGGCACACGTGGAGGGACGTCAAGAAAAGAAATAACGACGAAGAGCCGGAATAAAAACCGAGCGGTTCTGGGAGGCTTGGCAGCTGCGCCTTCAATATCCTCCCCGTCCGCTGCTTCACTCAGCCAGAGAACAGATGGAAGTAGGGCAGGGCGAATAGGAGTCAGGGGGTGAGAGAAACCGAGACAGGGACAATGAGGGAGAGACAGAAAGAGAGAAAGATACACAGGGGAAGAGAAAGACAAAGATGGAGCTCCAACCAAACACAGGTCTTTTACTATTTGAAATGTTTCTGTGGACTAAAAACCTCCATAGTTGCTGAGGACAGTGTTTGTGTTTGTCCGACCCGGTTGCCTCAGTTAGGGGCAGCACCGACGGGAGTGGGCCTGGATCATCGGCGCATGGGGCCCGGTGCCAAGCAGCCTCGACCCCGTAACTCCATCCAACTGTTCTGGGAGAGACTTTAAGCACAAAATACCCACACGACTTCCCGGCCCGCACAGGGCCAGCTGGCCGGGTGAGGAGACCAACAGAAACGTGACACACATTCGGAAAAGAGCTTTTCGCCGGGTAACAGTGGGACATCTACCGTCTAACCGGCCTATGAGGAAGAGGGGGGGGGACTTCTTACCTTTCGGTAAGGGCTGTGCAAGTGTGATTAAGGAAGGATAGAAAAGTCTACGGAGAGGACTGAGACCGGACTAACAGGGTGAGAGTTGTTTGGTCCAAGGTAGTCCTCCAATAAAAGAAAAATGGGTCGGTATTTCACGGGCGGCAAACAGCATGTCCTCTAAAACCACAACCCTTGGCTTGGGTCTTTCCGGACCCCTCACCGGGGGGGTTTGGAACACAACCACATGTCTCCGGGAACACGTACGCCATTACGCGCAATGAGTTTACCTAAGCCAGATTGGGGCTGCATCTGTGAAGCCATAACCGGCATCCGTTGAATTAAATTGTCTCGTTTGGCTGCGCTGACCTTCGTTCAGCTGGGCCACGTAACCGTATCTGTAGCCCAGCGGCAGAGTTAGTTCCATTCCGCAGATAAAATAAACCTGCTTCATTAGAGCAACTGTTACCGGACTGCAGACAGTTGTTTGTCTCGAACGAACAGGAATAAACAAACAAAACAACAGGACCCGTAAAAAAAAAGAAAAACATCCCAGCCTTACTTCCTCTGCGTCTTATTTTAATTTCCTGTGTGAGGCAGCGGGGATGCATCCCTGTTAGAAGTACCCCATGGCCTGGGCTTTATTTAAAGAGGTGGAAAAAAAGGTGATTAATGAAGAGAGATGGAGGGGAATGTGGTTCTTTGCAGATAATCCAGCAGCAGGCCAGGGGCACGCCATGGGAGGGTGTGTGGGTGTGTGTTTGGGGGTGTGACTGTGCGCGGGATAGAAAGACGGAGCGTGTGTGTGTGTTCGTGTGGGACAGACGAAGAGAGACAGCAAGAGTGCTGTGGTGTTGTGTGTGTCAGCTGTGTGTTTGGTGTGGTGTGTTCAGTGTGTGTTTGATGTGTGTTCAGTATGTTGTTTCTGGTGTGTGTTCAGTGTGGCGTGTCTGGTGTGTGTTCAGTTTGGCGGGTCTGGTGTGTGTACAGTGTGGTGTGTCTGATGTGTGTTCAGTATGTTGTTTCTGGTGTGTGTTCAGTGTGGCGTGTCTGGTGTGTGTTCAGTTTGGCGGTTCTGGTGTGTGTTTGGTGTGTGTTCAGTGTGTTGTGTCTGGCGTGTGTTCAGTGTGTTGTCTCTGGTGTGTGTTCAGTTTGGCGGGTCTGGTGTGTGTTTGGTGTGTGTTCAGTGTGTTGTGTCTGGCGTGTGTTCAGTGTGTTATGTCTGGTGTGTGTTCAGTTTGGGGGGTCTGGTGCGTGTTTGGTGTGTGTTCAGTGTGTTGTGTCTGGCGTGTGTTCAGTGTGTTGTGTCTGGTGTGTGTTCAGTGGGGCATGTCTGGTGTGTGTTCAGTGTGGCGCGCCTGCTGTGTGTTCAGTGTTTTGTGTACTCCTGTCTGTTTCAGCAGTGTCCTCACGTAGCTGCATATGAGCTTTTACCACACAAAGCTATTTTTCTCCTGTACGCTTTTTTCTCAACCAACTTCTCCTCCTGCAATCTCTCTGTTCTCTGTAAATCCATCTAAACGGGGTGGCAACTGGCCAGCGTCATTAAGCGGGGAAAGAAAGAGGGGGTGCGGAAAGGGGGGTGGGGGACGACAAGTCACTTTCACACTGTACCGGATTTCCACTTATGTTTGCATTCATTTAATCTGTTTTTCTTTGCTCTCCATGAGAGGAAAATCAGCAAAACCAACAGTTTGAAAAGCTATTATTCCAATTGGCATTTGCATATGTATAATATATTATATATATATACACACGCATTGCATTTAATTAATTTAGCATAATACAGCGCAGGTCCGCCGTTTCATTTAAAACCAGTCGGTAATGTGTACTTGTAAGCTCCATGCGACTCATTTAGACGCTAACTGCATTCATTACAGTGAGACGGGGGAGAGCTCCCTGCTCGATTGTCGGGATGGATGGGAGACGGAGTGGGGAGCGCTGTGGATGGGTGACGGAGTGAGAAGCGCTGTGGATTGGAGGAGTGGGGAGCGCTGTGGATGGGAGGTGAAGTAGGGAGTGCTGTGGATGGGAGATGGAGTGAGAAGCGCTGTGGATTGGAGGAGTGGGGAGCGCTGTGAATGGGAGGTGAAGTAGGGAGTGCTGTGGATGGGAGAAGGAGTGGGGAGCGCTGTGGATGGGAGACGGAGTGGGGAGCACTGTGGATGGGAGGTGGAGTGGGGAGTGCTGTGGATGGGAGGTGGAGTGGGGAGCGCTGTGGATGGGAGGTGGAGTGTGAAGCGCTGTGGAGTGGGGAGTTCATCACAGCCCTTGGCTAAGCGTCTGAAGAAGGCCGGGTGGAAGGCAGCTGTCCCCACCTCGCTCTTCTCAGGCGGATCCTGTAAACTAAGTGGAAGATCAGAGACCCCAGGAGGGAGCGGAGAGACCAACAACCCTGGGGGAGCGTGTGTGTGTGAAGCGGGGAGAGACTGACCAACAACCCTGGGGGAGAGTGTGTGTGTGAAGCGGGGAGAGACTGACCAACAACCCTGGGGGAGAGTGTGTGTGTGAAGCGGGGAGAGACTGAAAGACAACCCTGGGGGAGAGTGTGTGTGTGAAGCGGGGAGAGACTGACCAACAACCCTGGGGGAGCGTGTGTGTGTGAAGCGGGGAGAGACTGACCAACAACCCTGGGGGAGAGTGTGTGTGTGAAGCGGGGAGAGACTGACCAACAACCCTGGGGGAGAGTGTGTGTGAAGTGGGGAGAATCAGCATGGTCTGTGTATCCTCTCAGGCTTCCTGAAACTAATAAACATCACAGGTATGCCGCAATTCTAGTGTACATAAAAACATGCGCTCACACACACACACGCACGTTTGATCACGTACTAGAAACCTAGAATTTGTCTTAATCACAGCCAGCGGCCCGTGGAGAGCCCATCCTGTGCCAAGACCCATCAACATCTGTTGAAACGTAATTCATTCACGGGGAAAATCTGCTTCTCTGATTTCCTCTTTTAATTTGAGCTCGAACTTTGACCTAAGCGTAATTGACCAACTGGCAGCCGTCCAATACCAACGGCATCTGCCTTTGCATAACGCATCGCCGTAGAGGTGCCTCGTCTAAGATATGGACGCGTTATAGGAACGTACAGAGATACGTTCGCCGTTTATTAACCTGGTCAAAGTGTGACGTTTCCGATGAAGCACAAATGTTTTCTAAATGACGAGCTACTCAACTACAGAGTGGCGTGTCATTTAGGAAATGACTAATCAGGATCTTTGGCAAAACAGCTGATCTGATTAAAATGACTTGATCAGAATCGGGCTGGCTGTGTAAATGTAGCCTTTTGAAAAATAAATGTATCAATAAAAGTGACAGCTCTTGAATGCAACCAATAGTCTATGGCCTCTGTCAAAGAGAAAATGGGCCACTCTAAATAAATGTTCCAGGGAAACCAAGTTGCCCAGTGATTAAGATAATGGATAGAGGTTATGCATAGCCCATGAGCTTGAGCCAAAAGCTTTCACTCAAGAAACATATTTGAAACAGTGTTACACAATATACACTGCTAAATGTTAGGGGAAACTTAAATCACACATCTGATCTCGATCAACAAAATATATTAACGATCTAAATATTTACAGTACATTGTGTAATTCGTTGAGAACAAAATTACGTAACTGCGGTCAATGAAAACCAAAATCACCAAACGATTTAGGGCTGGATTAAAAAAATCTAAGTAAAGTATTACAATAACAGGCAGTTTGTTCCAACTTTCAAATAATTTCATAATTATAATAATAATTTTATGTAAACTTATTTAGTAGTGTTTCTGGCCCCCATGTGCCTGTATGTACTCCCCACAACGTCTACTCACGCTCCTGATGAGACCACAGGTGGAGTCCTGGGGGATCTCCTTCCGAACCTGGATCAGGTGTGGTGCTAATTGGCGGCGTCGGTACATAAATTCCCAGACGTTCTCAATAGGATTGGTGTCTGTGGAACGTGAGGGCCAGTCAATGGCATCAATGTCTTCATCATCCAGGAACGGTCTACACACTCTGCCCACATGAGGCCTGCACCAAGAGGGACCAAGGGCCCATGGCACCAGCGTACGGTCTGACGTTGGGTCTGAGGATTTCATACTAGGTACCTAACAGCAGTCAGTGTACCGTTGGCTAGTAGTATGTGGAGGTCTGTGTGACCCCCCAAGGATATGCCTCCCCAGACCATCACTGACCCACCGCCAAACCGGTCATGATAGATGATGATGCAGGCAGCATAACGTTCAACGTGGCTTCTCCAGACTCTTTCACGGCTTTCAGATGTGCTCGGTCTGTTTTCCGACAGTTTGGTCAGGAACATGCACACCAGTAGCCCGCTGGAGGTCATTTTGTAGGGCTCTGGCAGTGCTCCTCCTGTTCCTCCTCACACAAAGGAGCAGATGAAAATAATGCTGCAGGATTGATGCCCTTCTACGGTATTGCTGTTGACTCTCCAATGCACCTGTTGTCACTTTCATTCATACCAAAACGGATGACATTGATTCACAATCACTTATGCTTCCTAACTGGACATATTGATATCCCTGAAGTTGAACTGAGTTGGTGTTATACTGTGAAGATTACATGTTAATGTTTTTGGAGCAGTGAAGTAATGATGGTCATATTATGTTGTAGTGGCCTGAAGATTTCTCATATAGCTTATTTCATATTAGGACATTGCGTTGACCACATCCAAAGGGGCTGGATATATGCTTAAGCTTCAGTAAGTAAAAAAAGTTAGTTATATCAATCCATTGAAAGAAAGTGGGGTGGGTTTTTCTGGAAAATGTTTCCATAAAATAAATAGGATTTATTTTATGGAACGACCGCATTGTACAGACTAAACATCACACACCCATTGTGCACACTCTAAAAAGTCATGTGTGCGAACATGCACACCGACACACACACACCAGTATCAAAGCTGCTTTGCAAAGGCGCAGAGATAAACGCATGGCTGGAAATGGGCACACACGGAGCATAATGATAACTGATCACGTTATCTCCGGTTAAAGTTTGTTTAAAGGGCCGGAGATCTGGGACAGAGAACAGATCCAGGGACAGTTGGTCATAGAAGGAGTGTGAAAGAGAAGATGAGCACGCTTTGGAGCTGTGATACTCTGAGGTACTTTCAAGCCGCGTCCCTCCATGCCGTCTCTGGGTTCTCTGAAACCCGTGGCATCGAGAGAAAACCACCTGTTCCGCGCGTTGATCCGAGCACAGAGCAGGAGAGGATCTGAACCGAGCGGCTGGCTTTGTTTGCCTTTTTCTCTGCCTACCCCGCTCATCAGGGGTAGTGATTGCATAGCGATAAAACACAGCGCGCGTGTGTGTGTGTGTGTGTGGGCTCATGGCCGTGGGTCCCTCCGTCCAAGCGGTCCACTGGCGTCCAACTCGGCAGCACGTCTACCTTCCGGCTCCACGTCCCAAATGGCACCCTACACGCCCTTCACAATGCACTACCTCCACCCTAGATATAAGTGGTGCAACTTGCCAAAGGGAAAAGGCAGACCTGGACACTGGCAAGGGACTAGAAGGGCGCCCAGACCAGCAATAGGGCCCTGCAGGGGAGCTCGACCACTGCTTCTCCAGTGCTGCTGCAATGTTTTGTGAGGGCAAACCCGCGAGACACCACCGCCAAAGGTGCCTTAGTTACACCAACCCAAACAGTGAGAAACGACACTCAAATCACACCGTCGAGCACACGGGAGGCGGGTGTTTCATCAAATTCAAGTGAACGCTTGCCGCAATTATCCTTGTCGTCCTCTGCAACGTGGAAAAACAAACCCCTTCAAGGTCTGTTTAAGAAAAATCACCGTGCCTAATTGGATATGTCAAGGCTGAGGGATGGGCCTTGTTACGCAAACACATGATTGAACGGGAAAACAGTTCCGACATTGCCAAAGTGCCGGCAACACATAGGCCTGCCCCTGGAAGAAGAGCAACTCTGTCTTGTTGACGTTGAGCTTATTAATGCTGCAATGATGTTTTGACAGGAAGGTCGTCGCTCGTCCACGAGGTGTCACAGAAATTCACCCACAACTTGGGTTCATTTCCAAGTTTGGCGAACTTGCAACGTGACACCAAGAGACTTCATTTCCTTTGGGTTCTCAACATCGCATTACTATCTACCATAAATCAAGAACATCCACTCACTCACACCGTAAGACGTTTTTTTCATCCTGGCGTTTTGGTCTCCTTTTGTTGAGCCAAAAAAACAAATACTGTAGACAAACACTGCCACATGAAGGATTCAATTCCTTTTTGAAAAGCTCAGGGTAGAAATGCCTTATTCATCACAACCCGAACGTGTGCCCAGGGGAGAGGTTCTATATTCCACATTCCATTATTGACACGCCTTTGGAATGGACGGCCAGGCTACTCTGAGTCCTGACGGGACCCTACCATTTCTCCGTCTCCGTCCCTCTGAGGGGTACGGTAAAACAGTAGCTAAGCAAATTCCGATCCCATCAGCTCCGGGCCCCAGATGCGATCACGGTGGATGTGCTGAGCGAGCGCTGTGTTATGGCTCTTTGAATTGCTGTGACATTTACTTTGGGATTGTCTTTTGCCTCGAAAATGAAAGCTATCCCTTTGAGCGAGACGCGCCTTTATTTTACAATCCGTCTTGTTCCACCGTCCCTCTGCCCCAGTCTGCCTGCCTGGGATGAAATTGCGAGAGAGAAAAAGAGGTACCCACTGGGATTTGGGCTCCCATCTGTGTTTATGACTCATCCATAGAGAAGGCATGGAGGGGCGGGGTCTTAGAGTCTGTAAGTCACATGATCTATGTATAGGAAATGCGGGAACGACAACCGCTCCTCCGTGACTCGCTGCTAATTGCTTATGAGACTCCCCAACGCCGGTTAGCGCACAATGGATCCCGGGACGGCGCACATTTGGAGATGGGCGCGTTACAGGAAGTAGTCCCCCCCCACCCCCCGTCGACGGAGAGAGTGTGATCCCGGTTCTGAGAGGGTCCTTTGTCCCCCGTCGCATTGCTGCCAACATCAGAACCCCACAGCCGGATGAAAACACAGGGAATGGAGCAGCGAGGGTCAGACTTCCGGCGGGGAGTCAGCCACCCAGAGGCATTAGAGAGCAGAATCTAATAGAGGCGCTTTAGCTGAGAACACGCCGGGACTCGCTGCCCAGATAATCTCACGGCGGTGTGCTGGGGAGAGAAGATAGAATGGGGTAATTTGGCTAGTCGGTGGAAAGGAGCCTTGCTATTAGGCTTAATTTCCCATTTAGCTCCGCCCCTGGGGGTCGTTTGATAGGACGGTTGAGGGAAAGGGGTGTGGGAGAAATGGCGACCTTTAATGCCTGCAGTGAACCCGGTTATCGGCGAGGTTGCAAGAGGGAAGTTATTAACACAAGAACAGGAGCCACGGAGCAGAGAAAACATTTCTTATGAAAATGCTCTCGAATAAACCTCCTTTTTTACCTCAGCATTTTCATCCCCCCTACAAGATAATAACATTCCGAAACCTCAATAAAACCGTGAGTGCAAACTTGTAGATCACAGCTTCATCTCAGTCTTTCTTTCTCTCTCTCGCTCTCTCTCGCTCTTTGCACTAACAAATACACCCACCCACTACCCATCAACAGTACAAAGCTCTCTTTATCCCCAGGAAATATGGCTTTGAGACGCGGCGCGGTACGCCTCACTTGCAAGACCATGAATCGATTTGACCATGCGGTTATAAAAAAGAGCCCTGGTGAAGCTGGACTGCAGAAGTGCGTTCAGGTCAGCTTTACGACTGGTTAAAGAGGTGCTGTGTACCAGGGCCTGCCACTCAATCTCTCTGACTGGCAGTTTAACGGTCCCCACGGGGACGC
Organism: Novumbra hubbsi; assembly: GCA_016801125.1. Lineage (NCBI taxonomy): Eukaryota > Metazoa > Chordata > Actinopteri > Esociformes > Umbridae > Novumbra > Novumbra hubbsi. The sequence continues at coordinate 3,918 of JACXGK010012790.1, read as the reverse complement.
CCCGTCACCAGAACCGCCCGGCATCAATTCTCCCTGTCGCGGGAGGGTGTCGGGTCACGGTTATTCTGACACCTGATTTCTCCCTCTATCTCTCTCTTTTCCCCCACTGCCTCCCCTCTATCTCTCTATTTCCTGACTGCCTCCCCTCTATCTCTCTATTTCCCCTCTGACTCCCCTCTATCTCTCTCTATTTCCCCTCGGCCTCCCCTCTATCTCTCTCTATTTCCCCACTGCCTCCCCTCTATCTCTCTCTATTTCCCCACTGCCTCACCTCTATCTCTCTCTATTTCCCCTCGGCCTCCCCTCTATCTCTCTCTATTTCCCCACTGGCTCCCCTCTATCTCTCTCTATTTCCCCACTGCCTCACCTCTATCTCTCTCTATTTCCCCACTGCATCCCCTCGATCTCTCTCTATTTCCTCACTGCCTCCCCTCTATATCTCTATTTCCCCTCTGCCTCCCCTCTATCTCTCTCTTGTTCCCCACTGCCTCTTCTCTCTATCTATCTATTGCTAAGAGATTTTTGCCCATGCATTGTTTTGTTATGTTCGTTTTCACATGCCACATTTCCACACACACAACTTGGTCAAAAAGTAATAGGAACTGTCCTTTTTCTTGTCTCAAGATGCTCGCGTACAACCTTGTGACACGTGCCACTCCCTATCTTTTGCTCACGCCCCCCAAAAGAAGCAGAGCGAAAAAGAGAACTAAGGAAGGACACTGAGATCCCGGTGAAAGTGCATCTGTAACATCCCATTAAAAAATCTAATCAAACTCAAATCATAGGCTCCTCTTAGCACAGCAAAACATACCCACAATCCACCTATACTATAGACATGTGGTCAGTTTATTGTCTTCTACAGGGGATGCAAGTTTCACATGGACAACAGAAGCCCTATCATTCCACTATTACTGTGCATATACTGTATCTTGTAAAGCCATGCCACAAGCCTGCATATGTTGCCTGATGGGATGCAGTATTGGGTCGGTAAAACTTAATATGATTGGCCGTGGTGCGCCAGAAAAACTTTTCTCCTCAGCGTAATAATAAAATAAAAAAGCCAATTGACTCCTGCCACGTCGGGCAAAACCATCACTTAAATCATTAAAATCGCTGTGGCCTTGCATTTAATAACCCGGAATGGTGCCGCCGTTTGGCGTTGAGATCTTCAAGGCATGACATTTCATGCAGCTTTTCCCACTGGACAGGACGGGAGTAATAATTTGCATCATTTATATATATTTTCGTCCCTCAGCAGGGACTGACATTGCCATAGGTTGAAATCTAATAGAAGGGCAGGACTAAAATAAATTGGCCCCTATTAATAAGGTGCCATTCCATTAACCGGGCGGCTGTGTGGGACCCAATGTGGACATGAGCGATGTCCCCTGTCATGATGTCATAACGCAAGGCCGGCCGAGCCTCCGGTCTCTTCAGTGTGGACAGAGACAATGATGTGCACCGTCAAACAAATCCAGTGGCCGGAAACGGTTGCCCACCCCCACCCCCCCAGGACACTGCGTCTCCACTGGATCACACGTTTGGTCACAAACGAGCTGCATGATTGACATGAACACACTGGAGAGCCTGCAATAAAACCCGGTTCTATTAAATGTATTGCACTAGCTTCACTTTGGCCAGCTAATTGCCTTAACACGGCTCAAGCAACACTAATGGACTTTTTTCGCGGGGACACTATTCTAATCAAGGTTTTACATCTGTAAATAGTAATTAAGTCTGAGAAAAGTGGCTTAGAGTGGGAGAAGAATTCCACCAATTTATTTGTCAGATGATGTTATGGTTTCATCATTCCCCTGACGCCAATCAGTTCTAGCATTACATTATAGTATCATTGTTCAGACTCATAGAATGGCAAAAACAGATCAAAAAGCACTGAGAGAAAAATCTCAGCTTTTACAGGGAAATAATTAAATAATGGAAAGCAGCAGAGCCCACTCAAGCCTTTAATTCTATACTCAAGCTCCATTTAATTTTTGAGAAGGGGATGGCAGGATGAAAACAATATCGACACATCACAGGGAAAGAAACCCAATGAAAAACATTGGGGAGCTGCAACACTTTCGCAGAAAACTCCTAAATATTCAATCAAATATTAATAGAGTTGCATGATTGAGGATGAGAGCTGTTTACTTTCCTTATTATGTATAAACACAAACTCCCATGGTTCCAGGAGTATGCACACACACACACACACACACACACACTCATGTTGGACTAACGGCAAAAGCAGACGGGTGCCACGCCTACTTCAAATAGCAATTTGAAGGCCACACAAACACACACAGCGATCAATTCACGCTATTGGCATTACCACTTATCAGAACACATCAGAACCCAGAAATGAAATCTCAGGAGAACACTGACCACTGGGACCGCCTGGCGCGACCCAACACTGCCCAGTGTGTGGGCAGACGTAGCATGTCTCCTTGCCAGTGACCTGTTACCTCGAGGTACTCGTAGTAAGCCACCACAATGACCCGGGCACAATTTCATAGAATCGAAAACGTGCAAGGTACACACAGGAGACAATTTCTCTGCGATTAAGGTGAAGCGTTGCTTGGATTAGCAACAGCCCAGTGCCCCCCCCCCCCCCCCCCCCCCCCCCCCCCCCCCCCCCCCCCGCTTGCTCCCTCATCACATGGTTGGTTTTGAATGTCACTGTGCAGCTCTTTAATCACTAGCTATTACAGAGGCAGAAATAGCTTTCTGATGGCTGTCAGGTGTTTACAGGGCAATTGTAAGGTTAATATGTTTCTGATGAAATGCACACTGTTTGTGGTTACATATGTGTGTATATATATATATATATACACTGCTCAAAACAAGTGAAGGGAACACTTAAATCACACATTGGGCCTCGATAAAGCAAATATATTAAAGATCTTCACTGTACATTGTGTAATTTGTTAAAAATGTCTTAACAACGGTCAAGGAAAACCAAAATCACCAACCGATTGAGGGCTATATTCAAACTCACACCGAAAATCAAAGTAAACAATTGAAATCACAGGCTATTTCGACTTCCATCATGGCAACTCAACACGTGACTCAGCAGTGCGTGTGGCCCCCATGTGCCAGTATGTGCTCCCCACAACGTCTGGGCATGCTCCTGCTGGCTTCACGCAGGGATGTGCCCTCCTGGAGGAGCAGGACTGCCTGTGCAACCTGAATGAGCTCCAGGTACCGCCTCATGCTACCAGTAGTGACAAGGACAGTAGCGAAATGCAAGACTAGAGAAGGATCAGTCAGGAAGGATGAAAAGAGAGCAATTGTCTGTGGCCACCACCTGCAAAACCATTCCCTTTTTAGGGGGTCGCCTTGCTGTTGCCTCTCTAACGCAACCTGTTGTCACTTTCACTTGCGCCAAACCAGGTGCTTCCTAATAGATTGATTTCCCTGAAGTTTAATTGAATTTGTGTTTTCCTGTGATGATTATGCATTCCCTAAATGTTTGCATGTATAAAAAAGTGTAAACTTAAGTTTACAGTAAACACGCAACATGTACTTTAAATGAAGTAGAATATCCCACACTCATTTAAGATAATTTCACACACAGACATGTAACTTCTCACCAGTTACCCTGCTGCGCGTAGACAGGCACGCTATATGCAGAGCTCCTAAATAAGTGTGCCTCCCACACTCAATCAGCTACACCCACGCCTAAGTTAGTAGATGACGCAAGGTGAGCAGAACATATTCAGACCACAGCACCCTGGTCAAAAGCAGTGTGTTATGCGGAGAACAGGGAAGCAGAAGAAACAGATGTCAGACACTTCACCTACAACCCTGACTAATGTGACACTTGATTGGCTAGGTGCTAGGGGACCAGGCCGCAGTATCCCCTCAGTATCCCCGCAGTATCCCCTCAGTATCCCCTCAGTATCCCCTCAGTATCCC
>JACXGK010012789.1:0-13886 GCA_016801125.1 Novumbra hubbsi | reverse complement strand
GGGGAGAACAAGTATTTGATACACTGCCGATTTTGCAGGTTATCCTACTTACAAAGCATGTAGAGGTCATTGTATGATTTTTTGTAATTAATTTGCATTTTATTGCATGACATAAGTATTTGATACATCATAAAAGCAGAACTAAATATTTGGTACAAAAACCTTTGTTTGCAATTACAGAGATCATACGTTTCCTGTATTTCTTGACCAGCTTTGCACACACTGCAGCAGGGATTTTGGCCCACTCCTCCATACAGACCTTCTCCAGATCCTTCAGGTTTCGGGGCTGTCGCTGGGCAATACGGACTTTCACCTCCCCCCAAAGATTTTCTATTGGGTTCAGGCCTGGAGACTGGTTAGGCCACTCTAGGACCTTGAGATGTTTCTTACGGTGCCACTCCTTAGTTGCCCTGGCTGTGTGTTTTGAGTCGTTGTCATGCTGGAAGACCCAGCCACAACCCATCTTCAATGCTCTTACAGAGGGAAGGAGGTTGTTGGCCAAGATCTCGCGATACATGGCCCCCAACCATCCTCCCCTCAATGCGGTGCAGTCGTCCTGTCCCCTTTGCAGAAAAGCATCCCCAAAGAATGATGTTTCCACCTCCATGGTTCACGGTTGGAATGGTGTTCTTGGGGTTGTACAAATCCTTCTTCTTCCTCCAAACACAAACAACAGTTGTTGCCTTCTCACCAAGCTGCTTGCCTATTGTCCTGTAGCCCATCCCAGCCTTGTGCAGGTCTACAATTTTATCCCTGATGTCCTTACACAGCTCTCTGGTCTTGGCCATTGTGGAGAGGTTGGAGTCTGTTTGATTGCGTGTTGGACAGGTGTCTTTTCTACAGGTAACGACTTCAAACAGGTGCAGTTAATACAGGTAATGAGTGGAGAACAGGTCTGTGAGAGCCGGAATTCTTACTGGTTGGTAGGTGATCAAATACTTATGTTCTGCAATAAAATGCAAATGAATTACTAAAAAATCATACGATGTGATTTTCTGGATTTGTGTTTTAAATTCTGTCTCTCACAGTTGAAGTGTACCTATGATAAAAATGACAGACCTCTACATGCTTTGTAAGTAGGAAAACTTGCAAAATCGGCAGTGTATCAAATACTTGTTCTCTCCACTGTATAAAAGCAGCACGGCTCTGTAGTCCGAGTGCTAGACTTCAATCCAGACCCGTCACTCACTGAAAACATTCAACGTATTGTGAAACAAAACATACAACAAAGGAAACCCTGAACTGTTCAAGCAGCTGAAATCCTATATCAAGCAAGAATGGGACAACAGTCCACGTTTAAAACTACAGCAATTGGTCCCCTCAGTTCCAAAACACTTACAGGGTGTTTTCAAAAGAAGAGGTGATGCAACACAGTTCTATACATGCCCCTGTCCCAACTATTTCTGAAACAGATTGCTGGCATCAAATTCAAAATGGCCATTTATTTCTCCAAAACATTAACATTTAACGTTTTCAGTAGTTTTTCTATTTTCAATTAAATAAAAAGATACATGATTTGCGCATTGTTGCTTTCAGTTTTTATTTCCATTTTAGCAGTGTCCCAACTTCATAAACGGAGTTGCAATATGTGTTTCTGGGCTACCCTGTATGGACAACTGATCAACTAACTAAACAATGCAAAAATGATTAATGTAAATGTGAGAATAAAGCTCTTGCTGGTAAAATGGGTTTACTGAATCATCCTTACTAAGCAGAAGAACTAAACACATTGTACTTCCTTTTAGTTGCATTTTTTCCTGTGAGGTAGAAATCTGGATGTGACACTTTTCAATTATTTACATAACAGTGGAAACGGTGGCCACAGGAGGGCGGTATAAACACCAAGTCAGAGAGACATTTGAAATTTGGTTAGAAATGTTGCACAGCTGGGATATAAATATGGGAAAAAAATCCACAAGCATTCACAGTGAAAATCTGAGTTTCAAAGAGTGGTGTGTGGGGCAATAATTCCCTTATTATCTGAAAACGTCTTATCTTATCTTGACGGATTGATAGAGTAATTCAAACTGTCTGACAAGCAGGAAATACATGGATAAAGACTGATTGTGGTGGGTGTAGTGCCCGTCGGTTTCACGTACAGGCCCAGATCCAGCCGATCTAGCAGAGCCAAGTACGTAGTCTGGGTTTAAAACAGAGTTCTTAGTCTGGGTTTAATACAGAGTACGTAGTCTGGGTTTAAAACAGAGTTCTTAGTCTGGGTTTAATACAGAGTACGTAGTCTGGGTTTAAAACAGAGTTCTTAGTCTGGGTTTAATACAGAGTTTGTAGTCTGGGTTTAAAACAGAGTTTGTGGTATGGGTTTAAAACAGAGATTGAAGCCTGGGTTTAAAACAGTCTTTGTAGTCTAGGTTTAAAATAGAGTTCGCAATCTGGGTTTAAAATAGTGTTCGTAATCTGGGTTTAAAATAGAGTTTGTAATCTGGATTTAAAATAGAGTTCGTAATCTGGGTTTAAAACAGCTGCTCAGGCCCCCCCAAAGCTCCAGACCAGTGGAGCCCGACCACGAAAAAGGCAACCCAGTTAAGGGCCGATGCAAATGAGTAGATGTGGTGGTTGTAGAAGGAGGTTGACCCCCCCACGGATCACGTAGCGTTGATCTCCAGGATGTGTTGGTCCGTTGAAGGAAGCACAAGGACCTGGCGACCCCTGCTGTGGTTGAAGACCTGCCCCGGGCTGAACGGCTCCAGGCGGGGCATAGGGAGACCCCCGGACTCCTGATCCCCGGTGCCCGCGAGGTGGACACTTCCCGGGCTGTGTACGCTGGCCGTGTCCCCCCGGTTGTCCCGATGCTCCTCTAGCAGGGGGAGAGCGTTGTACTCTAAACAGCCTGTTAAGTGAACAATAAGGGTGAGTTAAACCCCACAGCGCATGAGACAACAACAACACACATTCATGTTGACGCTAGACAGATGTGATGTGCACATTTAGCCTCTGTGATAAAAGGAGGGAGCCTGAAGGAGTTACTTGGAGGAGGCTCGCTGCAGGAGGCACTGCTGGGCAAGTACTTGAACACCTCGATGTTGGGGTAGGGCAAGTGCCCGGAGGACAGGGGCATCAACTCCACCTGTACCCGATGGTTGGCATTAGCATCAGCTGGCATGGACACCAGCCCAGAGCTTCGCCCACACACCGTCCAGCTGCTGCTACCGTCCGTCACTAGGAGACAAAAGGCACACACACACACGCCGTGACCTAGACTCAACCAATCAACATCACACCTGACTGTCATTACGCAACACTCCACATATCACCGTGTTCGTCTTGCCCTTTGTGGACTGTTGTCTTGTATGTTTGCGAGGCTAGCTATAATAATGAACTCTCTAGAAAATTGGCACATGGTTTTATGTCTGTTGTCATTGTGTTTCGTTTGTATCTGGTTCTGCTTAAGTTGCACAAGATTTTGTCCTTTTTTTGTCCTGGTTATATAATGTCTGATTTGTCTTGTTTTATAATCCTTCTAAGGTCCTAACTTGATCTCTCAAACACAGGAACTAAATCCTCTGAATTTGGACACTTACCTACATACATGAGCTTGGTGTTGGTGGTGCAGAACTCTTCAGTTATTCCTTCTTCATCTGCCTTTCCGACATCATCATCAGGGTCAACCAGTCTTGTGATAGACAACTCTAGCCCACAGAGGACACCAGACTGACAGTGTTGTTCACCAGCTGCCGGCAGGATCTCTGCTCTTACTGTGTACAATGTCTGCACCACAACACATAAGGAGATGATTAGAATTAACCTAGTCGTCAGATACCAGGGACAGAAGTCATCAGATACCAAAGAGAGAATCCATCAGTTTCCAGGCACAGTAGCCATCAGATACCAGGGACAGTAGCCATCAGATACCAGGGACAGTAGACATCAGATACCAGGAACAGTAGACATCAGATACCAGGAACAGTAGCCATCAGATACCAGGGACAGTAGCCATAAGATACCAGGGACAGTAGCCATAATATACCAGGGACAGTAGCCATAAGATACCAGGGACAGTAGCCAGAAGATACCAGGGACAGTAGCCATCAGATACCAGGGACAGTAGCCATCAGATACTAGGCACAGTAGCCATAAGATACCAGGGACAGTAGCCATAATATACCAGGGACAGTAGCCATAAGATACCAGGGACAGTAGCCATCAGATACCAGGGACAGTAGCCATAAGATACTAGAGACAGAATACATCAGTTTCCAGGCACAGTAGCCATAAGATACCAGTGACAGTCAATGTCAGATACCAGGGACAGTAGATGTCAGGTACCAGGGCCATAAAATGTCAGATAACAGGGACAGTAGGCATTAGATACCATGGACAGTTGACATCATAAAGCAGGGACATTAGGCCTTTACTACAAAGTACCATCGGATGCTCACCGTCACTCTCTCCAGTTGAAACTCGTAGTTAAAAGGCTGGAAGGCTGTGTCCTCAGAGGTAGGAGCAAAGCTGGCAGAGAACACACACTGTAGAGAGACTGGCTTGTCATCCTTCCAGCCCACATCCCACAAACAGTACACACACTGCTGACTGCACACCAACTGCAGAGAGAGAGAGAATAATGAAGTAAATTACGAAAGAGACAATGTGTCCTCTCTCTGCCGGCACACACACACACCCAGGAGCCAACTAGAAGAGCCCAACAGTGGAATAGCCTGGTTTTGGAGAACCAATTTAGGTGGAAAAAGATCTGACCAGTTTCCCCTTGCCTTTAGAGTGTCCCGGCATGGACTGAACCAGCGACCATATCCATTCTGAAGCAGTTTGTTTCAGCAAAATGAATTGGCGGAACTCTCCGGATGATGCAGTTGTGAGTACCAGGGTCGTCAGGAGGAATCGGTCGTTATCCACCAAATGATTTTCTGATCATTTCGGAATCTCTTCCTGTAGTTTACTGGAACCATCTTGTAGGATAACCTGATTCTCTAAACTCATCGTGTCCTCCGTGCCATCTCACCAGCTGGACCCCTACCCATGACCACAGATGGGCCCCTACCCGTGACCACAGATGAACCCCTACCCGTGACCACAGATGGACCCCTACCCGTGACCACAGATGGACTCCTACCCGTGACTACAGATGGACCCGTGACCACAGTTGGACCCCTACCCGTGACCACAGATGGACCCCTACCCGTGGACACAGATGAACCCCTACCCGTGACCACAGATGGACCCCTACCCGTGACCACAGATGAACCCCTACCCGTGACCACAGATGGACCCCTACCCGTAACCGTTGACCATTAGCAAATGTCTTTTACCTCTTCAGGAGATCACCAATTGGCAACGCATTTCACAGAGGTTCTCTATGCAGTATTTAATTGACTTAATCTAAATTATCCCTGGACTGCTAAAATTAAACATTTCTCGGAACCTCCTCAATCTGATCATGTGGGCTTTAGGAAATTATTTTGAACATATTTAGCCAAACAGACATATCTGGTTGGTAGAATGGCAACTGAAATGCACTGCATCTTCCTTAACACACATTGCGTTACTGATCTTCCCTGATGTTCTCATGGTTCAATTACCACAATCAATAGGTCATATTTGTTTTAGATTTAAATTCAGTTAATCTAATGTAATAAACCCATTCTCTGTATCATCTATATTCCTTTCTTAATTCAAAGGCTCAAAACTTCAGTAAACCCAAACACTTGGAGCAAGCCTCTTCTAGAGCCCACCTCCTTAGACAGAAGCACATTCGTTGGCCTTTTAAAATCGAACCAGCCTTGTGACCACATGTAGACATTAGTAGTATTCCACCCACGCTTGTTCAAATACCAGGAGTTGGTCTTTTCAGCCGGAGTAAGACGTTAATCTGTCATAGAGAAGCAACCACTGGGACACCATGCGTAGTTAGCCATGCTAACTGGGATACCATGCGTAGTTAGCCATGCTAACTGGGATACCATGCGTAGTTAGCCATGCTAACTGGGACACCATGCGTAGTTAGCCATGCCACATTGTGTGGCTCATCCAATGGTTCTGGAAGTTATTTGAAGGTTACCTGTTGGGTTTCAGCGCTGAGGGACTGAAGCGTCATAGAGGACTCTTGTTGTTTTTCTGTAAGCCTCAGGTCCGTTAACTGAAAGTTCACCTCTGACACATTTTGGAGACAAACCTGGATGTACTTCCTGTGGATCAGGTCAAAGGGTGAGATTTCAGCCTAAATTATTTTACAGTATCTCCAGTCCCCCATCTCCATCCATATTTTAATGTTGCTTTAGTGTTGTCAGTCTGTTGTATCTTCAGTCCCCACCAACTCAGTCCATATTATAATGCTGCGTTAGAGGTATGTCGGTCTGTTGTATCTCCTGTCCCCCCCAAATCAGTCCATATTATAATGCTGCTTTGGTATTATGTCAGTCAATTTTATCTCCAGTTCCCCACATCTCCATTCTTAATTTAATACTGCTTAAGTGTTATGTCAGTCTGTTGTATCTCCGGTCCCCCCATCTCAGTCCATATTTTAATACTGCTTTAGTGGTTTGCCCATCTGTTGTATAAAGACTCTGGACACAGCCCATCTGTATTTATTGATCTTGATGTGGCCCATATGGTCATGTTCTCTTCCATACTTTACCCAGCACAGCCAGTAGAGGACTGACCGCTACCCCGAACCTATTAGGGGGTCAGACAATGTGCATCGCTTGGTCTTTGGTGTCGTAGGCTGTAACAACTGCTGATGTAAGGGCTTTATAAAATGTATAGTCATGATTGACTTTAACTGCAGGTTGAGAGCGGGCTGGCCTTCTAACCCTACAAGGTCCTGCCAGGGCAGTTCCCATTCTACCCATGAGCCTGCCTAAGGCCCCAAGTGAACAAGGGGTGGAGGGGCTCCAGAATTGTGTTCCCACTAGCAGGAATGATCTACGAACTATTAATACATGCACAAATGTTGTAATGAAGAACATTTTGAAAACAAATACAAAATCTAGGGTGCATAAATATACCGGGGAATGTAACCGTATAACAAACGGGAATTGGGGTAATCTGTGTTTTTATGTGTTCATGTTTAAATTGATGTTTTATGTACAAGGGGTTGTCTTTGGGCCAAGGCTTACCTCTTACCGGCAGACAGAAGGAAGTGTCTGGCCTTAAATGGGATGTGAAAGGTCAGGGAAATAGGAGTGGAGTAGATGGACCAAGGACAGTCTATGGACATCTGTGAACATAGGACAGAGACAAGTTACTTTCCTCTATTGCAAACAAAGCATCAAGATCATCTTCACTGTGCCAACGTAGTCATAATGCTTCCAAGGAAATACAAATCCTGAAAGGCATTAAAAGTGGTATGTTTTACAAAACCGGACTGCAGACGTACTGCACATTTGCCTGATATAGATTACATTGTTGAAGTAATGCTGTGGAGACTGTGGAGTGAGACCAAGTGACTAAGAAGCAAAACTGCTTTCCGAGTTTCTCTACAAGTCATTACACTTCAACAGCTGTGTGCCCATACAAACATATACTACAGAATGGGTCCCCGCCCATTCCGCACTTCAATGCCTATGATGTCATTGTGGTCCGACTGGCAGACGTTGAATGTGTACACATGGGAGCAAAGCCCAATCAAACAACTCGTTTCTGCTTGTCCCACCCTCTGGGTGATAACATTCACGGGTTCTTCGGGATGGCTGGAGCTCTGGGGTTGCTGGTGTGTCCCTCTGTTGAGGCTGAGGTTCTCGGGCGGGTCGCGGCCAGATGGGATGACACACAGCATCTCCAGCTGGAACTCCAGGATGTGGTACGGAGGCATGGGAGGCAATGAGATCCTGGTCACCTTCTCAGAAGAGTGGACGGACAGAGCACTCTCACCCACAAGCTCTGTAGAGGAGGGGAGACAAAAAGGGTTGGGAGAGAGATGAAATGATTGTAGTTGATTTGAAGGAGCAAAAAATCTTGCAAGGATCAGAAGCTCTACAGATTCCTCTGGAGCATTTAGAGCTCTAAGTTATAAAGCAAATTATTTCACATTTTGGCAGAAACCAATTCTAGGACTATCTGGAATAGGGGGTCCAAAATCCAAAACCAGGTATTGTGACGCTAACGTTTATTGCTCACAGCAAGCAAGCTACCATGTCACAGCAAGCAAGCTACCATGTAGAATCTACATCACACAAATTGAACCCTGAAACGTTAATAATATTCTATTTTATTCTATTTTCTAATATTCTACAACATCAAACCAGTGTATCACACACATCTGTAAAAGCCAAAAAAAAGGCTGGTCAACCCTCCGAGCCTTGTTCCTCTGTAAGTTCTTCCTAAATGTCTTCCCCTGTAGGGAGTTCTTTCTAGCCACTGTGCTTCAACACTATTATTGCTTGCTCCTTGGTGGTTCAGGCTGGTTGTTTGGGAAAAACATTTTGTAACAACTGCTGATGTAAAAAGGGCTTTATGAATACATTTGATTGGTTGGTTGTAAAAATGGCCTCAGACGATGTCTCTAACCTTCGGTGCTGTCGAAGATGGTAGCCGAACAACAGGAGCGTGGGACGGTGATGAGCATGGCGTCCACGTTGGAGACTTGCAGGGAATCTCCTTTCTTCACAGTGTAGTGGCCCGTCTCCAGCCTGACCTTTGCCCTCTGCGGGAGGCCTGCAAGCAGCCGGTCTGGACGGAGAGGCAGAAGGTGACAACCTAGTGGCCCCTCTCCTTTCAAACAGTACATCCTTTCTAATACATGACCGTCACCACCAGGAACAGCATAAAGCATGCAAGGATACACACTATCTACCCAAGGACAGACCTGTGATGGGCTTCACACTGAGCAAAGGATCCTGGGAGTAGACGTCATACCGGACTAGGGGGGAGATGTGGGGCAGGAGAAACTGGATGTGACCCACGGTGGCACACAGCTGACGCAACGTGTAGGTCCCAGGTTCCTGACTCTGTACCAGGAGGATGGAGAGGAGCGAGAAGGAGACAGGGAAAGAGCGAGAGATCAACACTTTATGGACCATCTCTAAACTGACACAGTATAATACATGGCATCATAGAATAACATATAGCGCCATAGTAGATTTAGCATTATGTCTCACTGGAGCGCTGAAGACAATACAGTTGTCTCCCGGCAACAGGGTGACACCCTGTGTCTTCAGCATCTGCCCCGCGTCGTTCACGGCAACGTGCGCCGGGCTGACGCAGCTGTCATGGTGGCACGTGACGAGGTGTGTGTGTTTACACGCCACGCCGGTCGAGCGGAGCACCCGAGGGTCCGAAGGGCTGCGGTCGTGCGCCTCTACCAGCTCCAGCAAGGGACCAGCCACAGCGCGGGAGGGGAGAATCCCGGAGAAGTTACCCAGGGGGAAGCGTACCGCCCCTGGCCGAGTCTGGCCATTGGTGCCCTCCTGCTCCAGGCTGAAGTGAACGCTGACAGCCAGGTGCTCCAGGCGTACGGCCACAGGCATCAGGCTGCACAGATGCAGCTCCACCTGCAGGGCGGTGCCAGAGTGCACCAGGGCTGTTGACGGGCGGAACTGCAGCTGTGTGAGCTGGGCGAATGCGTTCATGCTGAGGGCCACCTTCTGGACTGTAGAGGGATTGCAGGCCGAGGGAGACAAAGAGCAACGATGAAATGAAAATGATGACTGGGGAGAAAAAGGGAAACCTCTCTCTCTAGGTTACGATGGATCTCCACACGATGGTTGGAAATTGAAATAAAGAATGTTTGCCTCCAACCTCACTACTATTATGTGTCAGCAGAAGGATCCACTGCTAAACAGTTATTTGGGTAGCTGGAACTGCTTGTACAGGGGTGTTGAAACTCTGAATAAACATTAAGCCAATAACAGGGGCTGGAACAATTTATGTGCCGAAACTGATCAAGTCAAGCTGTAAATATGCATAATGTTTACCCTTGATGTCTGTTGATTGATTGGCAAAGGTCAGAATTTCCTGACAGAAGTGCTTCCTCTCCTCGTTGGTGAGATTGACATCACTTGCCAACAAGCCACTTGTGTGCAGGTAGCTAAGTACGGGTTGTCAAGGACACCAGCACCACAATGAGCTACAGTGTGTTACATATTCACAGTGTTTCAGTGTGTCACATATTTACATGGTTACAGTGTGTTACATATTCACAGTGTTACAGTGTGTTACATATTCACAGTGTTACAGTGTGTCACATATTCACAGTGTTACAGAGTGTCACGTATTTACAGTGTTACAGTGTGTCACATATTCAAAGTGTTACAGTGTGTCACATATTCACAGTGTTACAGAGTGTCACGTATTCACAGGGTTACAGTGTGTCACATATTCACAGTGTTACAGTGTGTCACATATTCACAGTGTTACAGAGTGTCACATATTCACAGTGTTACAGTGTGTCACATATTCACAGTGTTACAGTTAAATACTTTTGGTACCTCTGGCAGTACACTTGACATTACAAGTCTAAAAGCACATACTGGACAAAGGAAGGATACTCCTCTGTCCTGTCCATCTGTTTCTGACACTCTGCGATCTGCTTCCTGGTCTGAGTGACAAGCAGGCTCCACCCCTCCGACAGGTAAGTAGTCAGAGCGTCCTGCAAGAAGACCTCCGCCCGTCCCAGTTCACCCTTTCTCCTGATTTCACACCCAGGGACAGACACACCCAGGGACAGGGACACCCAGGGACAGACACACCCAGGGACAGACACACCCAGGGACAGACACACCCAGGGACAGACACACCCAGGGACACAAGCACACAGGGACACAAGCACACAGGGACACAAGCACACAGGGACAGACACACACAGGGACAGACACACCCAGGGACAGACACACAGGGACACAAGCACACAGGGACAGACACACACAGGGACAGACACACCCAGGGACACAAGCACACAGGGACACAAGCACACAGGGACAGACACACACAGACATGCAGTGAGGTCTCGTTATGTATTGACATCCCGGACGGGGCTTTTTTCTTTTCTTTTTTTAAAGCAAATGAATAAATAAAGACACACTGTGTGTCTCCATCAGGGTCATTAATTAAATAACATGTAATAATGATGAGTAAATAACTATTTGGAGTAAATAACTACACGTTTACCACCAACATGTCTTACATGTAGAACTCCGCAAGGCTCTTCCCAACCAGCCAGGCTGACCTTCTCCTGCCAATGGCCCTGTACATCTCCTCCGCAGCATGGCACAGCTCCTGGCGGACAGACGGGAGGAGGGAAGGCCAGAGGGGAGTCAGGTGGATGGAGGGCACACCGGAGAGGTGACACTGGACTCTTGCCGTTGCTCCGCTTATAGGAGCCAGCTGACAGGCGGTCATCACATAAAAACCCAAGGCTCATATCTAAACTTACAAGATAGTGTCCCTGGAAAGCCTCCACAGAAGACAGGGCCTGCTTCAGCTTCTTATATGGGCTCTCCAAGCTGAGGACTGAAAGAGAGGACAGAGAAAGGGAAGAGGGAACAAAGGGAAAGCGTTATGATATAGCACACAGAAAAGGTAGAAACTGTCCATTGTTTGATAAATCTTTGCCATATTCATGTAGGTCATTTTGCAGGGAATCATTATCGATGATGCAAATTATGTTTGAACTAAAATGTTTTGGGGTGATTTTACATCGTCGCAGTTCCATGCACGCACTCCCCCTCAGCTCCGCAGTTCCCTCACCAGTCTCAGGCTTCTCGTCGCCCAATCCAGCCAGCAGGTCGACGGTTCTGTTCAGCTCTTCTGACTGCGGCCCTTTCTCTGACACCAGACCGCACAAATAGCCCAGGGACTTCAGCTGGGGGAGGAAGGGAAGGATGTGGGGGTGTTATTATAGACCCAGGGTCTCTAGATCAGTACCTAGTCAGTAGCATAGACCCAGGGTCTCTAGATCAGTACCTAGTCATTAGCATAGACACAGGGCCTCGAGTTCAGTACCTAGTCAGTAGCATAGACCCAGGGTCACCAGATCAGCACCTAGTCAGTAGCATAGACACAGGGTCTCTAGTTCAGTACCTTGTCAATACCACAGACAAAATGTCTATAGTTCAGTACCTTGTCAGTTGCGCAGACACAGGCTCTTTAGTTCAGTACCTTGTCAGTAGCGCAGACACAGGGTATCTAGTTCAGCACCTGGTCAGTAGCATAGACACAGCCTCTCTAGTTCAGCAGCTTGTTAATACCATAGACAAAGGGTCTGTAGTTCAGCACCTTGTCAGTAGCGTAGGCCCACAGCCCTACAGTGTGGGACCCGTTGGCCTCTAGCTGGGCCTGGTCACAGCAGCCTTCTATACGATGCAGAACCTCCAGGCAGCTCAGGAACACCCAGCAGTCTAGTCCTCCCTCCACAACAGGCACCTACACACAACCACAAGTCAATCACCCTGAACCTGCAATGAGCCACACAAACTCCCACCCCCACCCTGTAAATATCTGTGTGTGTGTGTGCCTGTGTGTCTGTGTGGCTGTGTGACTGCGTGCATGTGTGTACCTCTAGGAGGCGTATCTCCTGAACACAGCTGTGCATCAGTTCCAGGGCACGCTGGGTGGCCTCCCAGGGCCTCCCGAGGAATATGAGCAGGGTACACTGGCGACAGAACAGGTAGCTGCGGAGCTCCAGGAGGCTGGCCTCGCCACGCCGGATCCGGGCCCTGTTCTCCATGTCTATGGGCCGCCGCAGGAGCAGCCCCGTCCAGCTGTTCACTGGGGAGCAGAAGGGACCCAGCCAGTTGGCCCCGTCTGCACAGAGAGACCCGTGGGCGCCGTGTGTGAAAACCTTAGCTAGCTTGTGATTTGAACAGAGAGTTAAACGTGCAGCCGGGCAATCACCTGATCCTCCTTCCTTGTTTAAATACCCTCCTCAACCCCTCCCTTTTAAAGACTCCTCTGCCTCCCCGTTTAAAGACCACACCCCTTTAAAGACGCCTCCTCATCCTCTCCCCTTTAAAGATCCTCCTAATCCCCTCCCTTTTAAAGAATCCTCTCCCTCCCCGTTTAAAGACTACTCCCCTTTCAACGACGCCTCCTCATCCCCTCCCCTTTAAAGACCCTGCTTCATCCCCTCCCTTTTAAAGACCCAATCCCCGTTTAAACACGCCTCCCCCTTAAAGATTTGGATTGGATTAAAGCGTTAAGGCTAAATAGTCCAAATGAACATAGATATTAGAGATGAAGTGAATGGAAGTGAATAGGGAGGGTTTGTACCTCCAGCTCCATAGTTGAGGACATACTGGGTAAACAGAGCATCCAGCTCGTCATACTGGACCAGGGCGTCTTCAAACTGCTGCAGCATCTCAAACACAAACGCCAGCTCCTCCTGCACACAGAACACACATAGTGTGTTAGGCGTGTCCTGAACATTGGGTTTGAGGTGTTCAACTGGGATAATGTGTCTTAGAAAAGATCACTTTTCAGACCAGATACATTTCCATGGCAATTAAATCTTCAGAACAACTCTGCTTTAGGGCAGGTGTAATTGTTTTTACTCAGTTCGTACTTGCAGTGCCTTGCATATTCAGACCACAGACCAATTCACTTATTTTATTGAAATGTCAATGGTACATTGACATTTCAATTTGTTTGATATTTCAATTTAACACACTAAAACTCAAATTATTAGAACCATCTTTCACTGCAAAAAAGAGTGTTTTGGGGTAACTATGTACATGGTGTCTGAGTGAATTTGACTAAAAGCAGGGCCAGACCTACCTGTACGATGAAGTAATCACAGAAAGAAGCAGGGCCAGACCCACCTGTACCATGAAGTAATCACAGAAAGAAGCAGGGCCAGACCCACCTGTACCATGAAGTAATCACAGAAAGAAGCAGGGCCAGACCCACCTGTACCATGAAGTAATCACAGAAAGAAGCAGGGCCAGACCCACCTGTACCATGAAGTAATCACAGAAAGAAGC
>JACXGK010012788.1:0-13840 GCA_016801125.1 Novumbra hubbsi | reverse complement strand
GAGTGTCTGGGTATGTTTGAAATTATGATTATATTGAATGTACCAATAACAAGTTGGTGCTCATACCTGATCTGCAACCAAAACAAATAAATAAAATTAATAAACTTGTGGAATGATGCAATACTAATTTGGCTTTTAATGTCATTACATTTACTCAACTCTAGAGATGCGATTATTTCATAATTTTTCACTGATGTTTGAATGTTCGGTTTTATTTTAGTTGCTATGGCTTGTTTTAATGTTACAGTTTTATTTTAGATGCTATAGCTTGTTTTAAGGTTACAGGTTTATTTTAGTTGCTATAGCATGTTTTAAGATGAGAGTTTTATTTTTGTTTCTATAGCTTGTTTTAAGGTTAAAGTTTTATTTTAGTTGCTATAGCATGTTTTAATGTTACAGTTGTATTGCAGTTGCAATATCATGTTTCAAGGTGACCGTTTTATTTCAGTTGCTATAGCTTGTTTTAAGGTTACAGTAAAGTTGCTATAGCTTGTTTTAAGTTTACAGTCCTGTTTAAGATGCTTTAGCAGTTTTAAGGTTACAGTTTGGGGTTTACATCAAACATAATGTGGTAACTTGTATCTCAATTCACGGAAAGAAATGTCTGGGGTAACTTTGTTAAGGTTAGGACAACATTTTAATATTCCCCCAAACACACCTGAAACTTTCATTTTTAACTTTCAGGCATTAAATTGAACAGGAACATGGGGAAGGATAGAGAAGGAAGTTTTGGTAAAAGACCTGTAAGACCCAACTGGAACTTAAGCCATCTCATCACATGTGTACCTGAGGCAGAGGCTTTATTTGCTGGACTACCCATGGCCAGAAATACAATTTTATCAGGACATTCAATAATATAGCTAAACATTTTTCATATGAATGTGGACAGTTCCTTTAGGGGAATATTCCACCAATATCTGACCAAACATATCCAAAACCTGATTGTCAGGTCCTCAAGAGATGTTCCTGAACATCTGCTAACGTTATGTTATTTTTCATGAAATAATGAGACTCAAGGTTTTGGATAATATTTTGTTGCCAGGGAACATAAACATCTGTCTGTAAAACTGTATGTACTGAAACGTTTAGTCATATCCCAATAAGGGACAAACATACCTCAGAAACCAACATCACTTCCAGGAAACTAACAAAAAAGCACCACATACAAACGTCCACCAGGTAGAGCCAGAAACCTTTCAAGCACAAATTCTGGAAGTGAATGGAACCTAAAACCGCCAATCACCTCAGTCGAAACCAAGTCTTAATAAAAGCTCTAAACAAGCTCAAACATATAAGAAGTTGGATCAAGAATGTGACACAACAAAGTGAACTTTATATTCGTGTTCACTTCACTTGATTTAATTAGCCACTGGGGAGTGATGGTGAAGTGGATGTCTGCAGAAGGGTTATTCCCTATGGAGGTGCTAGAACATTAACCTGCTGGTCGCTCATATACCGTGTGTAGAAAACATCAGTTTTTTGTCCAGGGTCACGTCATGGTTACTTCACCCTTGGAAATGCACAAACATAGATATGAGACTGAGGGCTTTATTCAGGTCATGTAGTTGAAAGTTACGATATAGTCTATAGACATTGAGACCATTTGAAAACATCTGCAGACACATAAGAAACAGAACCCAGTAAAACACATTTGGAAGAGAAGGTGTTACGTTATGTAACATGACAGTAAAACAATCTGTTAGACTATCCTGGCTGGGTCAGGAGAATTTTATAGTTCTGTTAGACTATTCTGGCTGGGTAAGGAGAAGTTAATGGTTCTGTTAGACTATCCTTGCTAGGTCTGGAGGATTAATAGTTCTGCAAAACTATCCTGGCTGTGTCTAGTGGCTTAATGGTTCTGTTAGTCTATCCTGATTGGTTCTAGAGGTTTAATGGTTCTGTTAGTCTATCCTGATTGGGTCCAAAGTTCAGAGACTCCAAGGGGTTGTTTAGCCAAGTAAATAATCTTGTCCACAATACACACTTACTTAAAGCCAACCACACTGGGAGGTTGGTAGGTCCTTGTGGTTCTGTGGTCACCTCTCTCTGATCCTCCCAATTGTAAATATACAGTGGGGAGAACAAGTATTTGATACACTGCCGATTTTACAGGTTTTCCTACTTACAAAGCATGTAGAAATCTGTAATTTTTATCATAGGTACACTTCAACTGTGATAGACGGAATCTAAAACAAGAATCCAGAAAATCCCATTGTATGATTTTTAAGTAATTAATTAGAATTTTATTGCATGACAAAAGTATTTGTTACATCAGAAAAGTAGATCTTAATATTTGGTACAGAAACCTTTGTTTGCAATTACAGAGATCATACGTTGCCTGTAGTTCTTGACCAGGTTTGCACACACTGCAGCAGAGATTTTGGCCCACTCTATACAGACCTTCTCCAGATCCTTCAGGTTTCAGACTAACAGGTCTGTGAGAGCCGGAATTCTTACTGGTTGGTAGGTGATCAACTACTTATGTCGTGCAATAAAATGCAAATTAATTACTTAAAAAATTACAGATCTCTACATGCTTTGTAAGTAGGAAAACCTGCAAAATCGGCAGTGTATCAAATACTTGTTCTCCCCACTGTAGCAGCACCTTTTCCGAAAGTTTGTCCTGGAATTTGCTGACCTCTAGTGATGGACTGTGGTAGTAGCATTGTCTTAACACAAGATCAAGACCTAATCTAACTAACATATTACATGACAGTTGTCCTTCACACTGTTTCATTTAACTAAGTAACATATATCATGACAGGTGACACTTCCTTTTCTAACAAATTAACATATTACATGTATTATTATGTGTTTTTTGCCATTTCAATTAATATGTCCATCCTTTCTTAGCTCCAATCACAGAGAGAAAGTGGGCTCTGTGATTGGGCCTGTATCCTATTATGTGTTGACAGGGCTTGTATTCTGTATCCTATTATGTGTTGACAGGGAAAGGTAAGGCCTGTATTCTATTACGTGTTGACAGGGGAAGGTAAGACCTGTATCCTATTATGTGTTGACAGGGGAAGGTAAGGCCTGTATCCTATTATGTGTTGACAGGGGAGGGTAAGGCCTGTATCCTATTATGTGTTGACAGGGGACGGTAAGACGTGTATCCTATTATGTGTTGACATGGGAAGGTTAAGGCCTGTATCCTATTATGTGTTGACAGGGCCTGTATTCTGTATCCTATTATGTGTTGACAGGGCCTGTATTCTGTCTCCTATTATGTGTTGACAGGGGAAGGTAAGGCTTGTATCCTATTATGTGTTGACAGGGGAAGGTAAGGCCTGTATACTATTATGTGTGGACAGGGGAAGGTAAGGCCTGTATACTATTATGTGTGGACAGGGGAAGGTTAGTCTTTATGAATACATCTCTTTATGAATTTCTCCAAAGAGTCTAGACGGATGCAAATTTGTAGCCTTTGGAAAAAAAGTTTGTGGAATGGCAACACATTGACAATATTAAATTATCCAAGATATGTAGAATATCTATGAGTTAATTTTGCCCCGAAAGAAACATTTATATCTACTGCCCCCTGTCTCATCAAGCAGCATAACTACTATGTGTAAAGAACTATGTTTTGTTTAAAACTGAACAGACCAGTTTATGACATTTCAAAAACTGTGAGTGTGGGCTGAGAAAGTGAGAATGTTTGTGGTTCATATCTAATTGAAAAGCATACATTAAATGTTTCTGAAATTTAGAATAATTAATTATTTAATCAAATAAGCATTGCTAAGCATTCAAAGTGTATAAAAAACACTGTCAATGTCTGATTGGCAGATAGGGTTAGATAATAATACTCACCCAGGGTTAGCAACAAACAGATATGTCACTTTTTCTGTAATTACCAGAACTATGAAAACCAACCCTAAAATAAGTGTCACGGAAACCACCAACAACCTCCTGAATGCTGAGGTGAAAGTGTCACAATCTACTTTCCACAGAAGGATTTGACAGTAGAATTACAAAGGCTTCACTAAGAGATGCAAACTTCTGATCAGAACCAAAAATAGAAGATTGGAAATTGCTAAAAAGTACAAAAATCAGCCATTACGGTTCTTATTGACCGATAAGAATGAGATTACATCAATATCCTAGTGATGGGAAGTCAAGTGGGGAGATATAAAAAACTGATGATGATCCAAAGCATACCACCTCATCTGTGAAGCATGGAGGAGAAAGTGTCATGGAATGGGCATGTATGGCTGCATCTGGAACTGGCTAACTCATCTTTATTGGGCGGAGGTTCACAATGTAACAGGACAATGACCCAGAACACAATGCAATCACAACCAAGGAGTTTATCAGGGCAAAAGTGAGGAATGTTTTTGAATGTCGAAATAAATCTCCTGATTTAAATCCAACTGAACATGCATTTCGGTCTTGGAGAATTTAGTCAGAAACACTATCTTTGTCCTTGTACCCTTCTTACTACAATGAGGTGTGTTGTCAATTGAGAAGTTATGCTACGTTTTACTGAACCGTAAAACTACCACTTAGTTGTTTGGGTCTGCTTGGTCAAGCAAGGAAACACTGTAAACCTCAGTTATGGAGGATACAGATATGTTGGGCAATGAACTACTTTGTCAACTAACTTCAGAATGGCTGGTCGGACAGGTTCTGGAGAAGGCCTGTGGCATTCTACAATACCCCTGACTATGCAGGAACTGTAGCAGTGGCAAAGTTTGTAAAGTGGGATATGTCACTTAACTGGTTTACTGTATGTAGTAGGTGCTTTTATGGGAATTTTGTTTTCTAACTCTAAGTCACATGATTTCATTAGAAACATTTCTGCTGTCAAGATGTTAGTGGATTTGTCCCAACGAGCTGCGAGCTACGAATGTGAGGCACTCTTGTAATACCTCAGCTATGGTCAAAACATTTGTTTGATACCGGCAGACTGAAATAAATATGCAGGGGTTGATACTTTTGGACAATGTTTTTTTGAACATGTTATATGGTAATATGTGTCTATCCTCTTTCTCTGTGTGTTTGTGTGTGAAATGCTGCAGACTAAAAAACTGTTAGAAACATACAGATTAGCGTAAATTTAGCCATTGTCAGGTCCTGGCTGGGGGCCTCTCTGCTTTACTGTTTCTGGTTCTCACAAATTAGAGGCAGCTGCAACTGGTTGTCTTTGACTGGGGAGTCTATTTAAATTTCCTTCAGAATCTCTAGTTTGTGGATCATAGTTTGTGCTATTAGTGTGGTGCCTCAGTTCTGGTTTTCTTTGTCTTTTGTTGGTTTACCTTTTTGGGTTAAAGAGGTTGGAAAAAGAACAAATTAATGGATGTACTTGTTCACCACTACTAGCTCTGTGCCTTGTGTACTGTATCAGGGCCGTGACCGTAGTAATAGTGATACATTCTGTGAACTCTTAACTAGATTCCATGTTTTCCCAGAAGGATTCTTGTACTTGGTTTGACTCTGAACCTTCTATTATCATGGACAGTGTTGGCCCCAGGCATAAGCAACATAAGTGGTCAGTTAGGACCCCCACGCGCTTATGGGACCTGAGACTGCTAGGTAACCTCCGATTGAAAGGGGAGAGGGGGCCCCAAATTAAATGGAGGTTTGGGCCCCCTGTAGGCAAGAGCCGTCACTGATCATGGATACACCTTCCTGATTCAAATGGTGCTAAACTTTCTTGAATACTTCTTGGATATTGGCAAGACTTTGACTGTTTTGCTAAGCATTCAAATTGTAAAAATCACTGACAATGTCTGGTTAGCTAATGTGGTTAGCTAATAGTATTTATCCAGTGTTAGCAAAAGATATGTCACATAACTGGTTTAACAATTAACTTGTTTCCTGCTTGAAGCAGGTGCTTTTACAGGAATATTGTTTTCAAACTGTAAATCACATAATTTCGTTGGAAGTTTTTCTGCTGTCAAGATGTTCTTGGATTCGTCCCACAAGCTGCATAGCAGGTATTATTATAAAGCAGTATGCTTTGTTAAAATCTGAACAATCCATTTGATGACTGTTCACAATAGTATTGATAACCCAGTGATTTAATTTGTAAAACGTGAGGTACCCTTTTGTTTAAATTTCATTAAATGTTACCTCATTCTACATGACTAGAGACACATTTGACAAAACATTTGCTTGACACAGGCATACAAATACATCAGCATAGTTGAGTTTTGATACTTTTTGAAAATTTCAGAGGTTTTTTGAACAACGACATGGACAGAGAAGAGTAGTCACATCTAAGGGACCCTTCGTAGGATACCAGACGGTAAATTTGAAAGTAATTGCATTAGGTCAGATTTATATATACATCTTTGTTTTTTTTATCGAATTGTATATGTGTTCCATACTTTTATTACAAAGTACTTTAATACATTATACTTTGTGAATTTAAATAGAAACTGTAAACATTTAGGTGTTGTAAATCGTCTGACCGGTAGAATATAAATATATTAAAACCAGTTTTTCGTACTTAACAAATGCAGTGTGACGTTCATCGAACTAGATAAAAACAATATTGTTATACTATCAAACCTATACCAGACCACTATAAAAAAAACTGTTGATCGATTTATACATTTTATAAAGACGTAGAAGCGAACCAGAAAATACAGGCTGTGCGCAATGTCTATATGGCGAAAGAATGGCTGTAAAGTTAAACTCTCGATACATTCTTGATTTATCTGAAAATGTATTCCTGTAAACGTTTAAACAAAAACGTGTGTGCATAGTAAGTGTTTATAAACTAATACAATCGTATTTAGCCTGGCTCTTATGTGGCGTTAAATGTGGCGTTAAATGAACCGGCGGAACTCTAGGCGGATCTGATTAATGTATGAAGTTATGTATTTACATCAACTTCGTTTATTATTTAGGGGGGGGGGGGTTGGCAGTGCCCCTGTGACAACAATCTTGGGCCCCCCTGTGTCCCCCCTAAATGTGAAGTCTGAAATAATTATTACATAATACATGTTTGCGATAATTTCTTTATGTTTCCTTCACTTGTTGTTAGACAGTCGCAAAGCAGAACGAATGTAACCCAACACTTTTTCTAGTGGGACTCTTTTAGGAGCAACACAACGGTATCGTACCACATGGATCTGCAAGCGTTTTCTATTCAGAAGTTCCGTGCGAATATTCGGTTTCAAGCAAGAAGGGAATAGAGAGGTGAGCAAAATGTTTAATGTGTTGTATTTGTAACCTAGTTAACTATTAAATACATTAACGAACTGCAACGTTAGATCAGCTAATGTTAACCTAGTCGTTTGTTACTTTCTTTGTAACACATAAATGATTAACAAATGCATGGTGCTGAGTGATTTTGCTTCAACCACCCTCATTGTAATGTTAAATGGTTGGAGATAAAAGCTAGTTACCTAGCATGTCAGTTATTATCAGTTATTGAAGTAATAAGCTTGGTCCCCATTGCTTTTGTTCTTTATAGTCACCAAAATGAAAAGAAAAAGGGACATAATGTCCTTTTTTCAAAGAAAAGAGAAGGCAGAAATTCAGTCAGAACCAGGTTGTTCAGGTGTGGAGAGAGAGCAAGAGAGTGCAGGAAGACTCGTCCGTTGGAGAGACTGAAAGTGAAAGCATAGTAGAGCGTGGAAGTGATACAGACGGAGAGGCTGAGTGTGATGTAGAGGCAGAGAGTGAGACACCAACAGTGGAGCCATGTGTGTCCATAAGCGATGGACCTTCAAGATTGTGAAGTGGAATAAATCTGTGGCTACTAATAAAGCAATGCATTTAGTCAGTTTATATGTTGTATACAAATGAGTTGGTTTATAATTAAAATTAGTGATCTCATTTAACCTAATAGGTTTGTGATACACTTCAAAAAGTTAAGGGAACATTTAATCATCACAGTATAACACAGTATAAGTTTAAGCTTCAGGGATATTAATTTGTCAAGTTAGGAAGCATAAGCAATTGTGAATCAATGTCACCTGTTTTGGTGCAAATGAAATTGACAACAGAGGCACTGGATGTGATCGTTATGTAGTTTTGTCAAGGAATTACACAATGTACAGTGAAGATTTTGATCTTTAATATATTTATGGTAATTGAGGCCCAATGTGTGATTTCAGCGTTGTATTTATTTTTTTGAGCAGTGTAGATTTCATAAATTGGGTGATTGCAATGCTGTGTGTCTGAAAGATTTACTTTTAATTGTAGTTGTTTTCTTTGACAGATATCAGCAAATCCCGGGAAGAACCACAGGTGGAGCCAGTGAGGAACATTTACCCAGAACTCAGATGGGGGCCAAGGCAGCCTGGCACCACATCACCCCTGGCTTGATTATTCCCAGAAATCAGACTCTGTTTTGTTATGCCTGCAGGCATTTTAGCCCTCCCAAAGTCTCAAAGACTGTGTTTGATTCACAATTGGGTTTTAACACCTGGAGGAAGCCCACTTACAAAGAGGGGGGATTTGCAATTCATGCAAATTCATGGTCTTGAATACAAAAACAACCTAGTAAGCCAAGCATATGATGGCGCTTCAGTTATGAGTGGCAAGCATTCAGGCGTCCAGGCGCATTAAAGAACAAGCAAAGCCTTTTACGTCCACTGCAGTGCACACTGTCTAAACCTAGTTCTAGTGGATACTGACAAAGCTGTCTCTGAGGTAGGACAGTTCTTCTCCTTACTAGAAAGACGGTATGTCTTCACCTCTGGGTCATATGTGCATCACAAATGGCTTAGCATACCAAGAGAGATGTACCCAGGCGCACCTAGAGAGCTTCAGAAGCTAAGTGACGCTCGCTGGGCAGGTCGATACTGGTCTCTACATACTTTTATGGATAGATTGCCTGCCATTAAGCAAGTCTTGAAAGACATAGTCCAAGAACGCAACGGTTAGCGATCTGTTGAGGCACAAGGTCTGCTTGCACAGATAGATTTTACAATTCATTGTGTGCCTTGTTACACTCCATAAAGCGTTTGGAGAAGCATCATCTCTATCAGATATGCTACAGTATTCATCACTCGACCTGTCAAAGGCTGTTGATTTAGTTGAAGCCTTAGTTCAATCTTTGAATGACTACAGGGTTGAGTCATTTTTTGACGACCTATGGAATGAAGTGTTCAACACGGCTGAGCAATGTAATACTGCAATACAGCCCCCTGCAAAACAACCAAAAAAGCTAAGGTCTCAATTTGATGAGGACTGTGTACTCAGTACAGTGGGACAGGTCAGATGCAGATAAGGATGAAGACACTTCCAGTGTAGTGGAACTAGCATTATTCATTGAGCCTTACAAATACATTTTCTTTGAGCTCTTTAAACTGTGCAGAATAGCTGTTTCAATCCCTGTTAGTGCTGCTTCTTGTGAACAGAGTTGTTCTACACTAAAGCAGGTGAAAACCTATCTTAGGTCCACAGTATCAGGTGAGAGATTAAGCAATTTAGGTGTACTAAGTATTGAGTCAAGGAGGGCACAGGCCTTGAATTTGGATGCATTTGCTGATCTTTTTGCAAGAAACCATGAAAACCGTAGAATACAATTGATGTAACTGATGTTTGTTATGTGATGAGAATGTAAGACAAATCCAAATAAATGATGGAATAATTATAAAAATGTTTGTTTTGCCTGTTAATGCTTGCAATGCAGTGACGAAGAAAACTACATGACAACAATAATGTTTACTGTAACTGGCCCCCCTAACAGTACAACTGGCCCCAGCTTGTCCCCCCTAACAGTACAACTGGCCCCAGCTTGTCCCCCCTAACAGTACAACTGGCCCCAGCTTGGCCCCAATACAGTACAACTGGCCCCAGCTTGACCCCCCTAACAGTACAACTGGCCCCAGCTTGACCCCCCTAACAGTACAACTGGCCCCAGCTTGGCCCCCCCGGTTGAAATGGTTTAAAACTGCCCCTGACTAGAGGTCCAAGGCGGTTTGGAATAATTCACATACAGGGAGGAAACTGGTCATAATTCTGATGCAGTGAGACACATTCTACCATATGTAGACACTATAAATCTCAACCAGGCAGTGATTGGTTTGTATTTATTAGTAGATTAAACACAATACAGTTCTGAAAAGAGTTCACAGTTTGCATCCACGTGTGAGGTTACGATTAACTGGCCTAAAATGCCAGAGTTAGTATTGTCTATATCCAACTAAATGTATCTATAAAATAGTGAGTGACAAAATCACATTGTTTTATTCAAGGTTTAATCAATTCTAATGTTGAATTGATCTGCGTCAATCGCACCTTAAAGGGCGATTGACTCAGAATTGGGTCTAAATGCGCACTCGTTAGATTTCCATTCATATCTCCAGAATTGTTAATTCTACAATCGGCCTACAATTTTGTCACGTTGTAGGGGACAGTCTGCTGCAAAGAATGACATATAATTTGTGTATTTCTGTATAGTAGAAGCCTTCCGAATCTTGACCACAAAAACACTGTATTTGAATATTTATTCAAAAAACCTCAACATTTTAGTGATCCCCAGATACAGTGACCCCAAAATGGCAATTTGGTTTTTCAGTTTATTATGTTATATGCTCATACAATAAACAACTTAAAGTTGTTTTGAACACCAGTTCAGGGGCTTTTTAGACATAAAAAGCCCTACCTGTAGGAGTATACTATGTGCTTCTAAATAAAAACAACTACTTGTAAACATACGTTTTCATATTCTCTTTTCACCAATATACATGGAGGCTCTCAAACAATGTTATCTATTCATCCTCCTTCTCGTTAAGGGTTTTGAGAATCCACAAAATATAGGATATCATTATAATACAAAGGATGACCTCCTGAGTGTAAGGGAACCGGGCGAAAGGAACAGGTCTGCATAGTTGGCCGTGTGCTTGATGACTGTGTGCTTGGTGACAGTGGTGAGAAATGCAGCCACAGGCCACTAGAGGGGGTGGTAGGACCAGAACATAAGTCAAGTCAGGGCAGAACCTTGACCTGGGAGGTCAAAAGGTCAAGAAAGTGATTTTGATCATCCCAGGGGAGGGCAAACTTTTTCGCTCGGGGGCCACATCACAGATTTGTAAATGAAATGGAGGGCCACATTGATTTTTGTCATTTGTTAATCCTAAATGATTTGCAGGCCAGAAAAGGGCAAAATTAAAACATACAGTACATATGTACATTGGATCCCTTATAATGTGTAGATAGTTTAAATTCTGACTTGGGTGTATAAGAATGGACTGGTGAGGTTGTTTTTTAATTTCCCCAAAAACATTTTTATTACCTTCAGCGGGCCGGATGGAACAGCCTTGCGGGCCGCATTTGGCCCTCGGGCCGTAGTTTGCCCACCCCTGCCTTAGACCTTTAAGGTTAAGATTATACAACATGAAGGGAACTAATGTTCTTTTCCCTGTTTCTGTTACAACATGTTAAGCATAGAGCAACAGTGTGTTTTTTTATCTAAAAAGTTTTGTAAATGTTTGTTATTGACAGGTGAATGCAGGACTAGATTAGTCCACATCAGGATTTGGAAGCGTCCTCTCTGAGTGTTAAAATGAGTTCTCCACTGCCAGGGGATGACAGTCCTGGAGTCCCTGAAGAAAGACACAAGTATGGATCACCAAACAAGGTTCCTGATGAGACCCTGAAGGACCCTGATATGAGGTGTGTGTGTTTATGTGTATGCGTGTGTACATAGAAGTTGTCCTCTACATTAGGAACAAGCTGACTTCAGAATATCTAAGAATATAGGCCTGTTACTCATGTTATTTTAGTTTGAAATCTCCCAACAACTTATATAATCTGATTTCTGCATTCTGTCTCCAGTCAAAAGCTACCCTGTATAATATGTATTTTTATTAGTACAGAGTCTTAAAGTAATCAATTTCATTAAATGATAAATATGTTGTCAATTTACAGTTGCATTACCAATATTTTCAATTTACAAGACTACTGGAGAGAACAATGGACATTTTAACGGAAATGTATATTTCTTTATCACCTCACAATTCACACGTGATTAAAAGTTACAGTTATGAGAACAAGTTTGGATAACATAATGGTGTGACATCACCGCAGCTTGCCCATCAGAAAGTCGACTAGGGGGGTTATGTAATTGTTACTTATAAAGGATTTTATCTTGAAGCAATTATGGCGTTGTGCCTTTCTGTTGGCCTTTATCCCATTTTGACCAAGGGTATTGACTCACGCTCTGCTGTGCTGCATTGTGGATTAAAGAGACTGGATACTACATTTTATATGAATATTTACTATATTTGTGTAACTGTTTTATCTTTTGCAGGGTCTGCTCTGATATGACTGAGTCTGTTTCTTCTGGTTACGCATCAATAAAAAAAGACAAATCTCATAATGTCCCCATAGACGTGGACTCACAGCTAAATGAATGGTGAGATTTAACATTTATGTTCCTCCTTGGAGTCAGTACAGCATATAATGTTTTTATGAATGTGTCACATTTTTGGTAAGAGATTGTTAAATTCAAATTATGTTGAAAGTTATTTTGTGGAATTCAATTAATGTACCATTTTCTTTGTGGGTGTGTTTTTGTTTGTCTTGACCTTGTTGCAGGGCCCATCCAGAGGTAGCAGAGTCTATTATCTCTAGTGTTTTATCAAATAGAAGTGACAGATCAATGGACTTCCCTACTAATTTCAAAGGGTGAGAATCACCTTTTCACCAGATGGCAGCTTCAGTATTTCTCAATGTGCTGATGGTTCTTTTGATCGATGTAATACATTTAAAGTATTCTTTGTTACTCCCAAACAGACAAGGGGTGCTCTGTGATATCTGCTCTGCTGTCCAAGCTGTGAAGTTCTGTCAGACATGTACTATATCCTACTGCGAGACCCACGTCAGAACCCACTACACACTACCTAAACTCCGGAGACACACACTGGTGGAGGCAACTGGTGACCAGGAGGAGAGTCTCTGTCAGGAGCATCAGAGACCTCTGGAGGTTTTCTGCAGGACAGACCAGATGTTTATCTGTAGCACCTGTTCAGCCACAAAACACATAGGACATGACACAATCCATGCTCAGGTGAAGACATCAGAAATACAAGTAGTTTCCTGGGATCTGCTCTTCTTTGCATGATGTGAAAAAGTTGCTTGATTAGGAGGGGTCTATGTGTCAAAATGTATCTCCTATTTTTCTCTGTTTAATTGGGTCTTGCTTTGTTTTCATAGAGTAAGACTTCTGAAAAATACAAACATCAAACGCTGACATCAGACTATGGTGGGTATATTTTATTCTTTATAGTTAAATAAGGACTAGATATAATTTTTTGCATATGAATAATATGCATTTGTCATTTTGACTTTGTAGTTGTTATGTTTCTCTCCCATTGTCTTTTAACCAGAGGTGTGTCCTCCTGAGAGCATCAAGGTCCAGTTGCTGACATCTGACTCTGTGTCTCTGAGTTGGAGTTCTCTGCAGCAAGATGTAGAACCACAAACGTTCAGAGTGACCTGGGAATGTGATTGGAAGAAAATCTCCTCAAGAGTGAAAGGATGTCATCTGGAAATCACCAGTCTGAGACCTGGTGAGAAGTACCTGTTCACCGTTGCCACAGAGGGCGATGATGGCCAACTAAGCAGATGTGTGTCTGCATCTTTAACCACAGGTAAAGAGTTGGATTTAGTAATGTTTTGCTTGTGTACTTTAAAAAAAATTGTTTTTAGTTCTCTGATTTTTACAACACATCTTGATTTATGTTTCAGTGGTCCCACCCAGAGACTTGAATGTTGTTGATGTGGGATACACCTCCTTCACTCTCCACTGGACCAAGGGTAAAGGAATGGAGACTGTCCCACAGCGTTTCCTTGTATCCTACAGCAGCCCAGGAACAGAGACCTTTACAGTGAATACAGAAGACTGCCACAGGACCTTCTCAAACCTGCAACC
>JACXGK010012787.1:0-13842 GCA_016801125.1 Novumbra hubbsi | reverse complement strand
CAGACATGATTATGTACATCAGCCTACATACAGCTGGTATAAGACAGACATGATTATGTACATCAGCCTACATACAGCTGGTATAAGACAGACATGATTATGTACATCAGCCTACATACAGCTGGTATAAGACAGACATGATTATGTACATCAGCCTACATACAGCTGGTATAAGACAGACATGATTATGTACATCAGCTTACATACAGCTGGTATAAGACAGACATAATTATGTACATCAGCCTACATACAGCTGGTATAAGACAGACATGATTATGTACATCAGCCTACATACAGCTGGTATAAGACAGACAGAATTATGTACATCAGCCTACATACAGCTGGTATAAGACAGACATGATTATGTACACCAGCCTACATACAGCAGGTAAAAGACTGACATAACCCTGTTTACCACCCTTTATACAGCAGGTATAGGACGTAAAGTCCATCATGGCTGCTGTTTGTTCTGCAAAATTACAGCAATATTTACATTTCCTCATTGGGGCTCAGAAATACCTGAAGTATCTGTGTAATACTTTCTATTGCAGCTATAAGAAGCGTAATGAATGAATGTAAATTTTCCCTCAGGTTTGGTTTGACAGAAGAACCAACTACACGCGCTCCCTGGCTGTAATGTCGATGGTGGGCTACATCCTGGGCCTGGGAGACAGGTGAGCCCACTCCACCAATAGGATGTGGTAGCACATCACATGATTCAAAACGGAAATCATGTTGATTAGCAGGTGTATTGGAAGAAAAATCATCTTGGAATAATGATTAATTAAAAAGAATATGCTCCACACTACATGTAAATGATTGAATAGTTATTTTCATGGATGCTTTCAAGACATTGACATCATAACAAATATTGGCTATGTAGGAAACAGTTTCTCTCCATATCCTCTGTAGGCATCCATCCAACTTGATGTTGGACAGACTTAGTGGCAAGATCCTCCACATTGACTTTGGTGATTGCTTTGAGGTGAGCAGGAGTGTCAGATATATGGGAACGAGACTAAATGCATCCGTCAACCACGGTCAGGGTTTTATCAAAGTTTTCCCTCTACAGGTTGCAATGACAAGAGAGAAGTTTCCGGAGAAGATTCCTTTCAGATTGACGCGAATGCTGACAAATGCCATGGAGGTATGAAAATGACGACTCCCTAGGGATTTGTCTCACAGACTCCATTTGTGGCTCGTGTTTACCTGTAGTTTATATTGCCCCATATGTCATGGAAGTCAATTGCATCTTAATTGAGAGTTTGCCCTGCCAAGCAAATAATTCTTTCTAGCACTTGAGTTTGAACTCGGAACTGACAGTAAAACAGCTCTCCTCTTGTTGGCCAATCGATGGTCAGGTGACAGGTCTGGATGGGAACTACAGGATCACCTGTCACACTGTGATGGAGGTGCTGAGGGAGCACAGGGACAGTGTCATGGCTGTACTAGAGGCCTTTGTCTACGACCCACTGCTCAACTGGAGACTGATGGACAGTAAGGAAACTGCTATGGCCACGTTCATACCTTGTTGATTTTTGCCTAAATGAAAACCTTGGAGCCGTTTCCTCCTTAGTTGGTGAGAATGTGTATATATTAATCTAACCCTGTTAACGACGATCTCCTTTTTTCCCACAGCAAACACCAAAGGGAACAAGCGATCCAGGACTAGAACAGACTCCTACACTGCTGGACAATCAGTTGGTGAGTGTGAACACAATGGCCATTTTGTTTTACTTCCAGTATTTTCAATGTGCATGATGGAATTATTCTTTACCGTCTCTGCCATGTCCAATGCAGAAGTACTGGAAGGGATCGACCTTGGAGAGACCACACATAAGAAAACAGGAACCACTGTGCCTGAATCGATTCACTCCTTCCGTAAGTTGTTGTCTCAGCTTTTAAAAATTCACGAGCTAACAATCCGATTAGTTTCTAACATAATGGAAATGGTCCTCTATAAATGCGGGTAGGACCGTTTTCAAGCAGAGGGAAATATTTTGGACATGTTTTACTTTAGTGTCAACATGACTGCACTTGTGCTATTAAAAAGCAGTCAGGCCCTATTGGCGTGACCGGCATGACTTAGCAGATTGTGTATCTTCTATGGGTTTCCTTAATGTGGCCTTCAATGACTGTCCATCAGCATATCAGCCTGTTCATGTCATCACTCCGAGTTCTCTTCCCATCAGTTGGAGATGGCACTGTGCAGCCCGAGGCTCTGAACAAAAAGGCTATACAGATTATTAATAGAGTACGAGACAAACTTACGGGTAAGTATTTGAATTCACGTGTCATTAAAAATGCTGTTATACGCTAGATAGCATTTGCTATGACAGAAATCCGAAATCACCAGTAGTAAGCACTTTAACACCTACCCCGCCGTTCTCCCAATGCTAGCATGCACTAATTGCAAAGCCAGGCACTCAGCTGTAGAGGTTAGACCTGTATTGCAAGCTAACGATTGTCGTTTCTGAGGATGGATTTTGCATTTATAAGCAAAATGGCTTGAGAGATATTAGAATGAGAACTGCTGTTGCGTTTTTTTGTTTAACAAACAAGGCAGAAAACCATCCACAGAATATTTGTCATTATGAACTGGGTGGTTCAAATCCTGAATGCTGATTTGCTTACATAACATACCGTTTTAATGTTTTAAATGTGTTGGTAACCGCTTTATAATCGTAAAAATAAAGCATTTTTTTGGTATATTGCCTGCTGTATCCTGGCATTATGTGATTGGTCATGCATGTTAACAGCTTGTATATACTGTATATACAATGGGTGGTGATATATTAGATTATGGGAAATGTGTGGCGAGTATATCCTAAACATCCATATACAGTTGTACGCACTTCAGTTTAGTATATCTAGATGCAGGGAGATGAGCAGGGTTATGGGTGAAGTGCTGTTATTTAGTTGACAGTGTGGAGATTGTATGGTGGTGAGGATTGTCTCTGTGGGACAGATGGCTGGTTGCTAAGGGTCACTGGGTGATCTGTTCATTCACGTTTGACCTTTACTGCCTGTCTGCCAGGGGACAACTAACACCTGAGGCCTAAGATCAGAAGGGCGGTATTTCCTGAAGTCCACCACCACCTCCACGGTTTTGTCTGTTTCTGGTCATTTTGACTGCACCAAGCCCACTAGCTGATCAATATCTCCAGGGTACCTGTCACTGTCAGGGATGAGACTGACCAATGTGGTGTCATCCGAATATGAGTAGTTTGACAGATTTGTTGTTGGAGAAAGTTTTTGGTGTTGTGGAGGGATTCTGGCGTGCGTCCTTCTGGCGCGCGTCCCTCCGGCGCGCGTCCTTACATCACTCTATTGCAGAAAAATAATTACTCAGAAATGTGCATCCCCATGTTTGTGTCCTATTGGTCAGAAGAAGATGGTAGAATATTAGCATTTTCTGACTTACTGTATCTGTTGTTGTCTTCAGGGCGAGACTTCTCACACGATGAGACTCTAGACGTGCCAACCCAAGTGGAGCTTCTCATCAAGCAGGCAACTTCGCACGAGAACCTTTGCCAGTGTTATATTGGATGGTTGGTATTGACTTGTTGTGTGTTAGTTAGCATTAATTAGCATAGTATTTTTATTTTGTGTCAGTTAGCCTAGTATTGTTAGTAAATAGCATGATACTATTAGTTTGCTTTGGTGCGATATCTGTGACAGTTTTTGCAAATTTTGGTTTGGGAAGGCAACTATATAGTTCCAACAACATAATCAGACATTTTTGTTGTAGAGAATTTGCAGGGTTATGTTGGGTACATTTTAAACAGTAGTCCCTGAGTTGTTTTTTTGTTTTTCATCCCCAGGTGTCCGTTTTGGTGAAGGAGATATATTGGCAATCAAACTTAAGGTCACACCTTCTTACACAGCCTGTTTTCATCCCATAACAATGAACTTACTTGGAAACTGTCTACTGAGATGGGAGAAAGTCATGAGAGATGGTCCATGACTAAGTTTCAAGGAATTAAATTTCCAAAGCTGTTTATCAAATGATGCCAGGCTGACATTGGTTTCAAGCATTGTACATTCACTTATCTAAGTGCTTCCAATTCAGTTCCCTCATTTGCATACTTTCAAAGTAGGAACCATTAGGGGACTTGGAGTGCTGATTTTAAACAAAAAAAGATGGTTATTAAAATTAGCGCCCAATCCTTACCTTTAAGTAATTAGTCATTAATCTTTCAATCCCAGGATGTATTGCCATGTGAAGGTCACAGTGTTAACTTTGTACAAGGTGACAAACTGTTTTTCCCTGGTGCTTACTCAAGGCATTGGCTATAACTAGAAGCGCTACCTAGTGTTTCTATTTTTTGCCATTGTCATGATGCTTTCAATTGCAGCCATATTTGTAACAAGTTCAAACTGACGTTGTTTTACTTGTTGCCTCTACTAAATAGAGCCCACTAGTCCTTGTCTTTGTGTGTGTGTTATGCGACTATTTGAATAATATACTGTGTCTTTTATTAACTTAAAACATTATTAAAGGGTGTGCCATGATGGCAAATTAGGGTATTTGGTTTAAGATTCAGATAATTAATGCATATTTCTATGCCAATAAATTATGTAAACTTCTATTGATGGGGGTTGCTGAGTATAATTGGATACCATGGTCAAAATAGTTACGGACCTCTGGTCTGAGGCCCTGCGTCTCAGTTCAGCATTATTCCGACCCCTGATTGTATTTGAGGAGTAGCATACCGTCTGTGCCCGGGGATCCTGGGGAAGTGCAGGGAAGGTTCTCTGCCCCACCCAGGTTATTGGGAAGGGTGTGGAAGAGAAAGCCTTCAAGAAACAAGCAGTCTCCTTAGAGTGTGTTGGGTGCCTGCAAGCGCAGTTACAGTCATTAGCCAAAAAACGTCCTCCTTAATTCATGCAGGTTTTGGCATCATTCCTGGTTGAGGGATGTGATAAGAAGCAGAGCAGCTGGCAGGACATTGCAATCTCCTGCTTTCTCAGGCCTGCTGGCCGTTGCAGCAATGTGAAGAGGCCATTACCACAAGTGTTCACTACCACATTGGGGGAACTGGAAACTGGGAAATACTGGGATGAAATAGATTGATTCCAGTCCTGTGCTGTATTTGTGCTAATGATGTTTATTGGCTTTAGTGGTCGTTTCTTTTGCATATTTTCAGTGTAAGATTAAAATCTGTTTCCTTCACTACAAACTTTTCAGGAGAGTAAAATATTTTTTTTTGTCTTAACCACTATAATATTATAAAACTGAAGAAGTTTTATTTTATAAATGTATGAAATGTTCTGCATTCCTGGTAGTTAAGTTTAATATTTTCAGTATCTTTTTTTTCTTTTCCAGTTTACAAACATTGTATGTCTGGATTTCACAACAAGAACAAGAATTAATAGAATGGGACTTTCCATTCCAGTCAATGGTTTATCTAATTCTACACTATTTTATCCAACAGGCTAAATTCATATAAATTATTTGACAACTAGACCAAGCAGTGTATCAATCCGACCCACAGATGGCAGTCCAGCTCTGTATGTGATATAACTGCAGAAACAGGTTTCCAAACAGGTTTACAGATGGGGTGTCATATGGTTATTGTATTTTTAATTCAATTAAATGTATTTCATAATTCTCTTTTTACGTCTGCAGTTGTAACTGAGCACATAGCCAGCCTTGCCACTCTACCCACTGGTCAACATGCCACGTTTTTGGGTAATGGTAAAAATAAATAGAGAACTAGCTATTAAAAATGTGCAGTGGCTAGGAAAAACTCCCTAGCATGAACTTACAACAAACCTGGAGAGGAGCTGCGGCCAGACGAGGGTCCTCTTCCGGCTGTTTTAGCTTGGTAATTAAAATAGTAAGACTTTCTGGTGACCCTTGTTAAAAAGACTGGTGAAAACAAATGTCTGGTAAAGGTACTACTCATAACTGGGCTACTACCATCTCTACAGTAAAGACTGGCGATGGTAGTATCAAGTCATGGCTAGGTAAGTGGCAGGGACTGGAAGACTGAATGAATGGAGCAAAATACAGTGTTCTTCCAAGAAATCCTGATTCCAAGCACACAGGACCTTAAAGTGGGACAAAGATGAATCTTTCAGCAAGAAACCAACCTGAAGCACACAGCCAAGTCTACCCTAAAAGGCTTCAGGACTGTCTCAGTACATGAGTCTGCCAGCCAAAGCCCAAACTTTAACCCAATTGAACATCTGTGGGGAGACCTGGAGATGGCAGAGTGCTGGCACTCCGCATCCAATCTGACAGAGCTTTGAAAGATCAGAAAAGGAGAATGGGAGAAAATGTGCCGGTAGATGCATATTCAAGACGACTCCAAGCTGTGATCACTGCCAAACGCTTCTACAAGTTCTGAGTTTAGGGTTGTACCTATGTAAATGAGATATTTACGTTTTTATTTATAGATTAATATATACATTGGCACAAATTCTTAAGAAAATGCTAATTTGCTTGAGTCATATTGTGGTATTGTGGGTGGATTAATGGCAAAACAAAATAGCAATTAATAATTATGTCTAGAATACTACAAAATGTGGGTAATGTGAAGAGGTCTTTCATTAGGAAGTATCTAAAATCAAAGGAGATGTCCATCCAACCTCAGCATTGTTGTAATATCTAAAATCTCATCCGTAGACTGCCGTCAATGAGAGAATGCCATGGAAACCGGATGTGGATGTGAATAAACTATTTCCACTCTGGCGGTATCCAAGTTCTGTCAGCATAAGTCCGCACTCCCAATGCATCAGCGTTGCCGCCTCATTTATATTCCTGTACTGCAGCTCTGCTCTTTCTTTGTTTATTCCCTCTTTCCCCTCTGAAGGTTAATTACTTCTAGATAGTCGAGGATTACACAGCAACAGAATGTGCAGATTGATCTCTTCCCTGGCGGGCCCTACTCCTGCAATGTCATCCATTTCCACGTTGGGACAGAGTCCTAGATGACCTGTTTACATCGATTGATTCATCCTCTGTGTCGCTCCCTTCTTTTTCCTCTTTCTCTGAAGTTCATTACGGAAAGACACATTTTCATACTCGCCCTTGCCACTCGGCTCCGGTGTTGTCGTGTCCCAGCCCCCCAATCTAATTTGTTTGTATTTTTTCACTCCTTAAGTCAATATTACAAATGGAATGGGCTCCATTGATTGGGGGCCCGGGCTTGGCGGTTTACAGTGTGGAATGGCTGAGGCCGTGCAGCCCGGTCAGTCAGTGGTGACGAATGATAGTCATTGGGAGACAATCCCTCCTTAACGATGGAAGGTGAAGGGGCCTGACCATGTTGATGAAGGCAGTCACGCTTCATCAAGTCACTGGCTGTCATATCAGGGCCTACACCTTAAGTGCGCCATGAGGAGGGATAGTGGATGAAGTCGATTAGGGCTATGGACTCCCTCAGGGATCCCTGCAAGTACTTACAATTCAGCATAAACAACGTTTATAGCTCAGCCTCCAAGTTGTGTTGTGTGTTTAATATTTTGTGTGCAAGCTAGAATTGAACAAATTGAGGTGAAAATAATGTAGTATAGAGTGGCTCCCAAAATGATTCAGCCCCTTGGAATTTTTCGTATTTTATTGTTACAACATCAAAATAGTTTTATTTTTATTTTTGGAATCTAAAACAAAAATCCGGAAAATCACATTGTATGATTTTTAAGTAATTCATTTGCGTTTTATTGCATGACAAGTATTTGATACATCAGAAAAGCAGAACTTAATATTTGGTACAGAAACCTTTGTTTGCAATTACGGAAATCATACATTTCCTGTAGTTCTTGACCAGGTTTGAGCACACTGCAGCAGGGATTTTGGCCCATTCCTCCATACAGACCTTCTCCAGATCCTTCAGGTTTCGGGGCTGTCACTGGGAAATACAGACTTTCAGCTCCCTCCAAAGATTTTCTATTAGGTTCAGGTCTGGAGACTGGCTAGGCCACTCCAGGACCTTGAGATGCTTCTTACGGGGCCACTCCTTAGTTGCCCTGGCTGTGTTTCGGGTCGTTGTCATGCTGGAAGACCCAGCCACGACCCATCTTCAATGCTCTTACTGAGGGAAGGAGGTTGTTGGCCAAGATCTCGCGATACATGGCCACATCCATCCTCCCCTCAATGCGGTGCAGTTGTCCTGTCCTCTTTGCCAAAAAGCATCCCCAAAGCATGATGTTTCTACCTCCATGCTTCACGGTTGGGATGGTGTTCTTGGGGTTGTACTCATCCTTCTTCTTCTCCAAACACGGCGAGTGGAGTGTAGACCAAAAAGCTCTATTTTTGTCTCATCAGACCACATGACCTTCTCCCATTCCTCCCCTGGATCATCCAGATGGTCATTGGCAAACTTCAGACGGGCCTGGACATGCGCTGGCTTGAGCAGGGGGACCTTGCGTGCGCTGCAGGATTTTAATCCATGACGTCCTAGTGTGTTACTAATGGTTTTCTTTGAGACTGTGGTCCCAGCTCTCTTCAAGTCATTGACCAGGTCCTGCCAAGTAGTTCTGGGATGATCCCTCACCTTCCTCATGATCATTGATGCCCCACAAGGTGATATCTTGCATGGAGCCCCAGACCGAGGGTGATTGACCGTCATCT
Organism: Novumbra hubbsi; assembly: GCA_016801125.1. Classification (NCBI taxonomy): domain Eukaryota; kingdom Metazoa; phylum Chordata; class Actinopteri; order Esociformes; family Umbridae; genus Novumbra; species Novumbra hubbsi. The sequence continues at coordinate 5,261 of JACXGK010012787.1, read as the reverse complement.
TGAACTTATTCAATTTTCTAATAATTGCGCCAACAGTTGTTGCTTTCTCACCAAGCTGTTTGCCTGTTGTCCTGTAGCCCCCAGCCTTGTGCAGGTCTACAATTTTATCCCTGATGTCCTTACACAGCTCTCTGGTCTTGGCCATTGTGGAGAGGTTGGAGTCTGTTTGATTGACTGTGTGGACAGGTGTCTTTTCTACAGGTAACGAGTTCAAACAGGTGCAGTTAATACAGGTAATGAGAGGAGAACGGAAGGACTTCTTAAAGAAAACAGGTCTGTGAGAGCTGGAATTCTTACTGGTTGGTAGGTGATCAAATACCTGCAAATACAAATACCTGCAAAATCGACAGTGTATCAGATACTTGTTCTCCCTACTGTACCTAGAGAGGAACCAGGCTAAGGGGTGACCGGTTCTCTTCTGGCTGTGCCGGTTGAACGTTGTATGAGTACAAGTGCTAAACATTTAAAAATGTATGTGGAATATGCTCATTGCCATCTGTATTGCTATTATAATATTACAGTGTTAATGGTGTAGTAGTATTGTTTGCCCCATCATGTGATGGCAATGAGTTGTATCGTGTGTGTATCGTTTCTTTAATAATGGTTAAAAGATGGATTAACTGCAAAATCTATGGCATGCAAAAATGACATTCTGCTGACTTTAACTGTGGTAACTCGGATGATCCCAGTATGATCTTAGGATGGCAATAAAAGTTGCTAAGAGGCAATAAAGGGACGAATGGGAATCTATGGGTCGTAACACCAGGACCATGTGGAATTCTCTGGCAGAGGATCTGAACACTTTCTATGCACTTTGTGTGAGCGATTCTACAGCCAAGAATGTACAGTTGGTCCGGGAAGACTAATCGTTGCAATTATCTTGGTAAGACGTGTGGAAATCCCTCAAAAGGCTCCCCGGCCTTGTTCTGCTGACCAACTGACGGAGGTCTTTGCTGATATTGTCAGTCTCATTGCATTGGTCTGTAGTACCACATGTTTCCAGAACCACCATTGTCCCTGTCCCAAAAAGCTTAAACCACTTCCACCCTGAGGCACTAACATGCTATCCCGCCTGGTGCGAACCGACAGAAGGTCTACTGTGGCACAAGTCACAGAAAATGTTCATGTTTATGGGAGGAATGTGTCACAACACACCACGCATTGCATCCTTCTACTGGAGCTGCATAGCCGCAGACCAGTCAGAATCCATGATGATCCCTGTCCTCCGTCAAAATTGGTACTGGACATTGGACCAGTGGAAGGAGGTTGCCTGGTTTGATGAGTCCTGTTTTATTGTACATCACTTGGATGGCAGTGTACACGCTGTTTACCTGGGGAGGTAATGCACTCTGGGAAGATGAGGAGCCGGTGGAGGGAGTCTGATGCTCTGGGCCATGTTCTGCTGGGAAACCCTGGGTTAAAGCTGAGGTTGAATAAATAAAAAGTGGAATTGGATTATGAAGTGATATCCTTAGGCTGATGCAACATGATGGTTGTGCCAATAGAAAAGGGATGGCAATGATCATAATACATCCTAAACCAGCTGAATCATCCAGCAGAAACAGGACAGCGTGAATGAAGGTGACCATTTTTACGTTTAAGTTTTACCTTGACTGTGTGTTTTATAAACCCCAATGAATGGGTGAAAGACTCCAATTGTTTGTAAGAAGTTACAGGAGGAAAATCATTGCCAGTGCCATGAACCCTTCCTCGCAAGGATATTGGAAGAGTTAGCAAAAATTTTATTTTTGCTTTGAGTAGGGAAGAATATTACCTTTTAAATTAAATCCCTAAGTAGTTAATTTGTCAGGGGAGATCTTAAATGGACGTTGTTCTGATCAGAGAAGATTAAAATCTTCATTTTTACTTCACTTGATTCTTCATCCAGAAATGGCACCAAATAAATTGACCAAGTCGATTATGACTTTGATAATGGTTTGAGGTTCAGTTGCATTGAGAATGTAATCAGCATATAGACACTTTAGGTAACCTTGGAGACTATAATACATTGAAGAGATATCAATGATTGAAAAACTACTTCCAGTTTGATATGATACTGCCTGTAAGGGGATAAACTCTCCTTACTGTCAAACGCTTTAAGGTTTATCTAACTTTATCTAATTTCAACCAGAAACATCCCTGAATTTAGAAAATTAGAATCATGTGGGGTCAGGGAGGTGAGATTAGATTCCTCAAGGAAGGTATGCATGTTCTAAACTGCTAGGGTCAACCTACCTTTCTTGTTAATTAGTTTATTAAAACTGATACATATTGCTACAACATGTTTTTCAGTTAGATTAAATAGATTTTAAATGTTGTACAATGTACAATATTCCTGTGAAAATGCCACCAATTGGAAAATTATCTTGAAATTGTTGGTTGCAAAGAGGACTTAAACCCACTAAAGGTCGGCAAAGAAATCCACTGGTGAGAATATTGAGGTGAATCTTAGTTGCAATTACACTACAATTATTATTTTTTCAATAAAATAATAGGGATAAAAAAATCCGGATAAAACAGACATAAAACGTTGTACTATTTTAATTTAAAGGGAGAATTCACCACGCATTATATTGGTTTATTAATTTGTTCTCAGTTTATGTGAAGGCTTTGACAGTAATCCTTGCGTTTGTTGCAATTGTATGCTGGTTAAATCAACAAGTGGGCTGTCCGATTTTGGTCTACGTCCAATGATCTTCACCTTGCTGTTCTCTAAAGAACTCTACCATTGCAGTTGCTGCTTGTGGGAATTATATCCTCTTGTCTCTTAAGTGGTGAACTGTGAAGACTGAGGAGTAGTATTGATGCATCAGAGAGTTCAATATCTGGCCATGGACTAGCGTGTTAATGCAGTACTAGAAGGCAGTAGCAGATCTGTGCACTCTGGTGTAGCATCCAATATTGATGAACCTGACAGCAGATTAGCCATGTGCAGAGAGATGTTTTTGACTAGCCTCCTTTACCCTGGATGCTAATGGGAGTTAGAGGGGCATTCGACATGAAACAAGCAATTTCCTTGGAAAAACCGTATATAGCAATTCATACAATGTATTTCCAGCCGTAGCCAATTGGTACTAGAATGAAATTAGGGGGTCTTTTAACATAAAAGCTATTTTAACCTGATTTGAAAATACAGATAATAGCTACTTTGTAGTACATTTTGTGTTCAAGTTGTTGGGACTCAAAATCACACACGGTGTAATATCAGCCTAACCCATTGCCTCTCAGCCGTCCTCCAATGACTATCGCTGTCTCTGAGCCTTGATTTACCAAATGGGCCGGCCATTACATCTCCTGTTATTATTACAGTGGGCCTGTAAAAGGCATCAGAGTGTGAGATGGTTTCTGTGTGTCATCAATCAGAAACTGTGGTGAAAACACTGCTCTCTCAGTCGGGACTGGTAATAGATTTCTCTATAAGTCTCTGTGATTAGGGGGTATCAGAGAAGGGGGAGAAGGGCGGTTGGGGTTATGGGCAGGAATGATGGGGTGTTTGGATGGAGGAGAACAGTGGTTTTAATGGCCATGGTCTCTTTAACACAGCATGAAGAGAACTGACCATCCTGCTGGACCCTGCTTCCTCTCAGGATCCTGCTTATATAGACAGTTATTACTTCCTCTGTTTGCTCTTTGGAGTTTTAAGGCTTGGAGTCTGTATAAGTACTTAGTGCAACTACTGATATAAGGGCATAAAGACAATGTTATTAATTGGTTGGGATAAACCAAAAAACTTCTGTGTCTTAAAAACTATTTTGCAACTTTAAAATTAACTACATTTGTGAGACTTGTTTTAGCACATCAAGTGTTATTTTCTGTTCTGATTTCAATTTCATTTCAATGTGATATTTGTAATTCAGTATGTACTTAAGTGGTGAGTATTTTCATTGTTTTTAAAAAGGAAAAAAGCTTGTTTCGAGACCTGCTGTAATGATTAGGTTGTAGACTTCCTGATTGAGTGGGTAGCGTGATAAGAACCAGAACCACATCGGATGTGCTAAGGAGGAACACATCTTAAAATTCACTGTCTTTTGTCAGATGTGAGTTGTGGCAATTGGGCAGTGCCTTAATCACAAATGGGATGTCACAAAATGGGGGAGAAATTGTATCAAAATGAGAAAATCAAAATCCTGAGTCATCTAATGGCAATGACTCAATATCTCAGCTGTTGAGAGCCTGACTCATGCTTTGATTAATTGATTCTGCTAGCTACTCATCTACAGAGCCTGCTCCAACCAATATTTCACCCATACAAAGACAGTGAGATATTCTTACCTCTGCAACCGTTTTCTCCATTACCTCGTTACATCATATATCCTCTCCTTCTCTCTTCCTCCATTCTTCAAATTCTTTTAAGCAAGTTCTATTTTTCTGTTGTTAGTCCTCAGTCGTAATTGTGAATGAGGTCGGGAAACTGGCAGTTAGACAAGCTTACAATAACTGTATTGAATGTATTTTTGTGCAAATGAGTTAGTGTTAGACATTGTCGGCTTCTATCATAAACATAGGGTTATATACCCTGTTAGATCTGCTATCAGGCACTCCATATTCAGGCTTTCAGTCAAAGATACTTTCAAGTCAAAAGGCCTGTCCCCAAGGATCAATTAGTTACATATAGAGAGTTACGTTTCAAAGAAAAATGAGAGAGGAAGCAGGAGAGTCAAAGGCCCAGGCCATGGAAACCACTCCGTTCCACCTAACTTACCTCCACTCTCACAGGAGGACCACTCCGTTCCATCTAACTTACCTCCACTCTCACAGGAGGACCACCCCTTTCCATCTAACTTACCACCACTCTCACAGGAGGACCACTACATTTGATCAAACTTACCTCCACAATCTGTCTTTTTACTTTTGTTTTTATTTTCCGTTGTCTGTCTTGGCTAGCTTTCTCCTGTAACTTGTTGTTCTGACAGTGTGACACTCCACCAAAGCAAAGCCGTGGGCTGGTCACAGCAGGACCCCGACAGGCAGACACAACGAAGAGGAGTAAACAAGACTATATTTACAGTGGCTGGTTTTCCCTGGAAAATGGAAACATTTCTCCATAGATCAAAAAGAGACGAGAGGAAGAGGGTTGGTGGTGGGCTGTGATGGTACTGGTGAGACAGACAGACAGACAGAGGGAGGGATGGTGATGGTACTGGTGAGACAGACAGACAGACAGAGGGAGGGATGGTGATGGTACTGGTGAGACAGACAGACAGACAGAGGGAGGGATGGTGATGGTACTGGTGAGACAGACAGACAGACAGAGGGAGGGA